>JBCAUI010506417.1:0-12899 GCA_038406195.1 Haplosyllis anthogorgicola | reverse complement strand
GCCAGGGATATTATGGGCTATGCATGTAAGCTCTGCCCCTAACACCCCAGATACCAGCTGCACTTACACAGACAGGGCATTAGAGCCATGGGTAGGTGACACCTACTAAGCAGACATAGCAGGCTAGACAGCCAGTAACACGCAACCTAGGCTTAGCTACTTACTACATTATGTCGGTCGGCCTGTCTTTCAGTTTGTCTGTTCGTTTGAGCTATAAATTATAACTAGTGACTGTGAAACTTCACTTTTTGTTTGCGGGGACATCTTCTCGATATCTAGAAGAACTTTAAGAATCAAGGTCAAATTCAAGTTCACAATGATAAAGTCTCAGTTTTTAATAACCTGTTAGGATGTTTATAATCAGCACATCAGATCAAGGTCAAATATAGGTTAAGATCATATGAAAGTAAAGTTTTAAAATTTCCGTATTTGTATCGCATTTATTTTTTGCTATTGGCGAAGCAAATCGTGGACCTTCAACTGCAGAGCACTTTTGTCATTTTATGTCATAAGATACTCGATGAAAATGGAATTGTATTCTCAACAAAGTTCATAATTTAATTCCAATGTCATAAAATTCATCAGCACTATCAAAACACTACTAAGCGTTTACCACAGTAACTTGAGGCCATGACCTTTTAATGAATTTCATCTATCTCATTGATGTCAATATTTTTGCCTTTTGTCAATGTATTTTTGTATTTCAATGCAGACTATTAATAGATAAAATGACAATAAAAAAGCTTATTACTTAGCAAATTTAATGTCAATTGCGGTCAATTCGGTTTTAATGAGAAGTGTGTGTCTCTTCTCCAGAAAGGTGCCTGTCATTTCACTTCGTAAATAGATAATAAAAATTGAAGAATTAAGAATGAATCGTGCTGTGAAAGTGAGAGGCGCACAGAGAATAAAATTCCTGTAAGTTTCTCAGCAATAACACATTAAAATACAGGCTGGAATTTTTTGGTTCTCCGTTTTGTTCTGTATATTTCCACAATGATAGGAATTCATGAGTTGGAGTGAAATTTCCTTGTTTGCAAAAAAGTTCTATGGTTTTACAAACATAAGCAGGGTGATTTTTAACGGTGCAACAAAACGGCAAGGTTGCCCACTATCAGGTCAACCGTGAAGATGATTAGTTTTGCAATGATGAAATGTCTGTTAATACTTACGTTTAGTTTAGTTATTCAAATGTCCTCAGGTATAAAAATGTCATTCCTGAAAACATTATTTCAGGCAGACTGGACAAATTTTAAAAATGTTAGTCAGTGGAAAATTGTTGTCAACTACATTACTCAAAATTGCACCAACATGCAACAGTTTAAACCAAGCGAACAAATTGATCGCTTGAGACATATTTCATTGTGTTCTTGTTGGTATGTGAAAATATCCAAATCAGATATGTTTAACGATAACATGTCCAGCATACAAACCACGCAAACAGTTGGACACATAGTGGTCAACAAATGGAAATGGAAAGTGTTACGGACTAATATAGCATGGTATGTAGACGAAGCAGAATTGTGTGATGTGAAGGTCTTCAATAATTTTGGTGTAAACATAACTTGGATCAGATTCAATTCACGTTATACATCGACCTGCAGAGAAGAGAATGTGCTTATCTCGGGCAAACATTTACATGTTGCTTTTTGTGGAACAATTAGTAAAGAGTCTTTTTTGACAAATGCTTCATTCATTAAATTTAAAATCAGAACATCTGAGCAATCACCAATATCGTTCCATATTATTTATCAACTTATGAGCAAATACTTTATTTCAACACTTAAGAAAGTGGAGATTGAACATTTTGTTGACAAAAGCTGTTCTTTCTGTTCACGCGATACCACATTTCTAAGTTCTTTTCAGATATCAAGTGAACATCCTGCCTCTCATAAAATTGAAAACCACTACTTATGGACATTACACATAAAAACCTTTAAATATTTAAACTTGTATATTATAAGAAATGAATTATCAGAAAACAAAATGCAATCCTTATACGTTCTAAATGGACCAGGATTTTCTGTTGCCTTGAACAACTTGATAAGAGAAGAAAACCTGTCATTTCAATGTATTTTGTTGTACACATCACAAATATTGGTAAACGGTTCATTTTCAATTGAATTTAGGTCAAAACTAACAGATATTAATTATATCGCCATTTCAAGTACTGTGATCTCCACACAACTGAATGAACAAAATATTTCTGCACACAGAAAAATATTTGTACTTCAAAATAAACTCAAACATAAGTATGTTCAACTAAATATTATAGAATTTGATTATGAAGGAGATTCAGCTAGAAATTGTAGCTTTGGAGGTATCTCAGCGTATGATGTTCAAAAAATAAATAGCTCGACATGGTACTCTGAACATCATACTGAAGTTCTTCTTCAATGTCAAACTGGAAATCAAATTGGAGGAAAAGATTTGGTGAGAACTCTGATAAGTTCCGGAGATGGACTGATTGTGGTTTTATACAGATATGATCAATACAGCAACATATCCTTAAGGTTTAATGCTTCACTAACAGGTTGCCAAGGTGTCTTTGTTGATGTGTGTAGAAAATCGATTGATTATGAGTTTCAAAGTCACTGGGAATTGGAATGCAATAGTTATTTTGAAGGTACACTTCAGTGTGACCTTCTGGTTATGTCTAGACGTTGTATTTCTCTGCAATTTTATGCAATAAAAGAGAGACATTACCAATGCACAAGTACGATGTATTACACATCGAATTATAAATGTGCCAATATATCTATTGTACATTTTAGAAGTCCTGGTTTTCGAATTCATTCATCACCAGAAGAATTCAGCCTGGGAGGTGGAAACGTTTATAATTATGATACACACGTATTCGTAAATAAAATGTTGACAGTGCATGAATCAAAAATAACCCACCGCACTGTGAACAATTTGGATTACAGTGCAACAGGTAGTGACCAGGTAACAATACACATCTCAGGTGTAATTAAAAAAATGGAAATTATCGGGTTTCAACAGCATAGTTGGCATAATAGTTGGGGTCTTTGCGTTATCAGACAATCATATTGTAATATAACGCTTTTCAGTGACTACTCCCTGAATATTTTGCAAAGTTTGCCCATGGCTTTGCATAAATCTATCTCATGGTTAAGATTTTCATTAGATAATTTCAACCGCAATATGTATCCTCTATTATATACTGCAACTGTTGGAACTTGTAACGATACCAATATCATTCTTGGAATACAGGATGCAAACCGAAATTTGCGTTATGCGATGACCATTATATTTAACATTTCATACATTACCAAAGATCAGTCGAAACAATTCAGTTTTCAGAGAAGAACCTTAGGCAGTACAAGTGACCGAGTCATAACTATTGGTTATAAACCCACATTATGTAAATGTTTTCTTGTCATAGGACAAAAAAGTTATTTCCAACCAATAGCTACATTTAATGAAACCTATTTTATTCAAGAAGATTTCAAAGTTTTCACATACAGCAGGTTTTCCATTCATATCGATAAATTCCAGTCGTGGACCCAAGCTGACATATTTTGTGAAAGTCTAGGTAAACAATTGCCAACAATCATGTCCAAAACTGACCAGAGGTTTATCAAGAGTTTGATATGGTTAATGGCTGTGGAAAAGAAATTTACACTCTATGCCCTTTACATTGGATTAAAAAAGGTAAGATACAGCCTAAGTTTTTATTTTACCTTATGAATGTTGAAAATTAACATTGAAATGATAAAACTTTGAAAACATTTGAGCAGCCTGAAGTCGGCTCATTTTATAGGGCCACTGGTACCTCCATTTTGGACTCAAGATGACTCTGAGTAGTGGATCACTTACTTGCATAAAATAATTACTGTCAGTCATTAAAGTAAATAGATCGAACAAACACAGCAAAATTTGTATTGTTCCTTGCACATTAGAATACGTCCTCTAAATAGAATATTTCACCTCGGAAGGTAATTGTGTCAATGCTGTGCATTGATGCATGTACATAATAACAACTGCTGTTGAGTGCTTTGGCCAACTCAAGTGCTACAAGGTGAAATCGGTTGGAATTACAGAAGGTGTCACTAGCTCTCAGGTGTTGAGGTCTATTTATAGACCAAAACAGTAATACCAGAGTGCATTGGTGGTGGATAAGTATGTACAACATTTATTGAATTCATTTATTCAAAAATGATGATCTGAGCTAAAATATAAATGTCTGATGATAATAATTGTAGGAGAACGGCACAATTAAATGGAAAAATAAATATCCACTTTCTACTCAGATGTGGAATACATATGTACCATATAAATTTACAATGCATAAGTGGAAGGGGCCAGTTCAAAACTTTCTACCTCTTGTTAGTTCTACATACGGTGGTGAACATAATTCTGTCAATTTACTGCAAATCATTGTAAAGGACTACCTGTCATTCATGCAACCCAGTACTAATGCTACTTGGTGTACAATGATGGTTGGTATTGACCCAAGATATCTAGACTGGATTAGCATCCCCTGCAACAAATCTTTATCAAACGTTTCCATTTGTGAGAATTTAACAGAAACTAAAGACAGTAATTCCATGATAAATTACACTGTTGAAAATAAAATATGTTCTCCGGGTTGGATTTTGATGGGTGGTTTGTGTGTGACAGTCAACAAGTCTCTTGAAGTTAAGAATCGTTTTGTCAACAGTTCACAGTTGTTACATGTGTTTATGCATCTGCCAAATTATTTTGAACTATGGAATTATTATTTACTAGACAAATGGAAGTGTTGCAATCTGAAATTAAGCAACCAAATCCAGGTTATAGGTTTTCTTGCCACAGAGGCTAATTGGAATTCTGCAGCTTATTTTACCTGCCAGGATGATTCTCACATTTCTGCTACACAGGTATTACAAATATTAAACATAATTCTAATTCTAATTAGATACACAACGAAAGTTAAAGTATGTGTACATTTTCCGTCATTTTACAGAATTCATTTTTTTTTCAGATTTGTGATGGTATCTCTCATTGCTCTAAAGTGAGGATGAACAAGATTGTGAATGTGAACTTACAAATACATTTAGTGAAAAAGTCTGTAAACTATTTAATGAAATATGTTCTCCTTTATACAGAGCAACAATGAGTAACAATTGTACTCCTGTCACGAATAATCCCAAAATCTCCATAAGCAGTAAAAGACAAGTCCCCATTTATAATTTTTTTAATTGTGAATCCAAAAATGTCACAACACAGTGCAGAGATACGAAATGCATACCAGTAGAATACCTTAATGATCTCATAGCTGACTGTCCTCCAAGCATCACTGGAATTCCTTCAGATGAAGAAATACTTTATGACATTCTGTATGGTTTTAAAAAGGAAAAACCATGTAAAAACATTGCAATGCTTCATTGTTACATTGGACATCCTAAGTGTTTTCATATATCAGATTTATGTTATTATGATCATGATAATTATGGAAATCTAAAAATCTGTAGAAATGGAGCACATTTGAAACCTTGCTCCAAATATTTTTGTTCTGGTACATTTAAATGTGCACAGTCATATTGTATACCATATTGGAAAATTTGTGATGGAAATTGGGATTGTCCAAAAGGAGATGATGAAATGTCATGCAGGTCTAAAACTTGTTCAGGTTTATTAAAATGTAAAGATTCTACAATTTGCATTCATTATAACAGTATATGTGATGGTGTTAATCAGTGTCCTGAAATGGATGATGAATTGTACTGTGATGTGGCAGAGTGTCCAGATGGTTGTTTATGTTTGTTACAGGCAGTATGGTGTCAGGGTCTCAGCAAGGTAGATACCACATTGTTTAAACACAATTCAACTGTTGTTATACTTACTTTTGTCCACAGTCTGATTGACTTCAATGTTCTTATTCTAGGACAGTATGAATTTCATTCACTTTCATTATTAAATGTTAGTTTTAACAATATTGAACACCTATGTTTTAGAGTAACAAAGACAATGCAGCCCATGCCAAAATTATCTGTATTAGACTTCAGTTTTAACAGAATCACATATGTTACAATATCATGTTTGTATGTTTTCCAGAATATTCAAACATTACATCTTCAGCATAATGTGATAAAAATCTTTAATAATAAAAGACTCAAATATTTAAAATATCTAGACATCTCAAATAATCAAATTGCATTGTTGCAAAATGGATTATTTAAAGGACTGAGCAGATTAGAGTTATTGAAAATTTTTCAAAATCCTCTTTTGCACATAGAAAGCCAATTGTTTATCATGGTCTCACAATTAATATTGGACACAGATAATAAAAAATTACACTGCATAACAAATAAATATCCATTTATAAAACTTCTAAGCTCAGTTGATTCAACACTGCAGTGTGAAAACTTGTTATCTCAAACATCAGTCTCTTTTTTATTGTCAGCAATAACCGGTCTATCTGTGTCTCTAAACAGTATAGGCTTAATACTCAAACTGAAACTGGGACAAAGAAGAAAACCATATGATATTATAGTTATTTCAATTATTATTTCTGACATACTTATGAACATGTACAATGCATTGTTAATATTTGTTGTGAATGCTTACAAAGGTTTGGCAATTGAAGTGGAAGATTCATGGAAGTTAAATCCTCTGTGTCTCTTTATGTCTCTCATAAACTTATATTCAACATTCTTAACAAGTCTGCTGATGACACTTCTCACCTATGCTTGATTTTCAATTATCAAATATCCAATACTCTCAAAATATAAAATAAAATCATTCACTTGGAAAGTAATCATAAATGTATTCATCATATCCACTTTACCAGTTGTGATTTTTCATTCACTGTTTTATCTCTCCAGTGCCCAATATTCTTCAAATACATTTTGCTTGCACTTACACTATCCTGATCAAGCTCACGCTGTACTAAAGTATAGTTTATATTTCAGACTATCTTTGCACATGTTGTCTTTAGAATCCATTTTTACTCTATGCTTAGTTACTGTCTTAAAAATTAATGCAGGTAAATTCAATGCTAAAAGAAAAACTAGAACAGCATTGTTTGGTTTGCTGAGCATTGCAATTGTTAATTTGATCTGTTGGCTGCCTTTAGATGTGGTGTCATCAATTGATCATCATCTCTCCCCTGATGTTATAGCTTGGATCATTGTCAGTTTGATGCCTATTAATTCATTGTTAGATCCTATTGTTCTTGAAATAGTTCAAATTGATATAAAGCAAAAGTTGCAGAAATTTTTCTGGGAAAAGCATTCGAATGAGTGACCAAAGGCAGCCTCCTTGAAGAGATTAGTCCCGTCCCTGCATGAGGAGATCTGATGAGTGCTGGAAGATGAAATAATAAAATAAATAGTCTAAATTGAATTCTTTCAAACCGTCGAAATACAAAATGAAATATTTATAACTGTTACACCTATACATTTAGAATAGACAATATAAACATGCGATGTAGATAATGAAATTATTATCAGCATGAAATTCAATTGTTGCTGGCCGCTAAACATTTAATTTTTCTTATTTCGATCTCCAGCAAATCCCTAAAATCTACCAGGTGTGCCTAATTTTCCAGACACAAGAGCTGTCTCATTTTAAAACAAATTTTCATCATAAAACGATTTTTAGTCTTCAAACATAAATATTGGTCAAAATCAAATTTAATCCACCTCCAAGAAACTTTCCAATTTCCTCTGTTGACTGATTTTGGTAAAAAGACTGTATTCTGGCTTTGTCTCACTTTACTAAGGAGATTGCATTTAGGATGTTATTGCGATGGAAACACATAGACAACATGCTTTTCATTGCTTTATGTGTCTGAAAATTAATTGAGATAAACCTCGATTGACAGTAGTAATAGATCTGTCCATTTTATCTATATCTAGCTGTTTGAATTATATCCTTTACGTCCGCATGTTTATCAATAAAAGCCTTGTTTCAACTAAGACAATTGATGGGCCTTGCTAACACTTGTGATAACAATGCCTTTGTATAATGGTTACAAACGTAACAGTTCATAAAAAATTCATCCAAATCAGCTCCTGAAACTTTTCAGGAACTGCAGAGATATACTGGCAAGAAAGCTTACTGCCCACCTAACACTTCTAATTTTTTTACATTCTTTAATCAATAATAAAGATAAAATCCTGAGATAAAACCGCTATTTTCTGTTGTCATTTTCTCAAACTATAAAATTGCCTGTTTACCAAGCGCATTTAAAAGTGTATCTAAATAGGAATATGAAGTTTAAATCATAGTTTACCCCCTCGATACCTATTGACATCAAGTAAACTGTACCAGAAGAAGATATCAAAATTGTTCAAGTGGAGTAATGTTCAGAAAAAGAAGAAAAAGTAAAAGGAGTCTAAGCACAGATACTAGATCTAATCATTATGGTGTTATCAATTGCTTGTTAACATTTAAACCCATTATTAAACCGATTATCTGCAGATTAATGTATACATCTTTTCAAAAGAGATTCATTACTTTCTCTTGCTTCTTTATTTGAGTTTGTCTGTCTGTCTGTTCTACTGTCAGAGTAATAATGTTGACTCTTTTCATTCTTCTTTGTTTCCTTTCTTCTTTCTTTTATGTCCATTTTATTGGAGAACAACAATCATAGTCGCTCCTCCAGCTCCTGAAAAGTTTATCAATTTATGTTAACGTGAAAAGCAGTGTGCTCTTTAAGGGTCTCTATATACAACATTTCGGGGGGAAACTTACGTTGTTTAGTGAAATCATTATTCTCATGATGTTTAATGCCTTTGTCTGCCTTGTATACCCTTACGGCAGTAAGGGTAGAAAGGCAGATGGAGACAATTGAATTGATGTTTGATGTTTGATTATGTTGAAACAATTAATAGATGGCATAGACGTTCATCAATGCCCAAGGCGTTAGCATAGAGATAAAATGGAGACCATTTCAGCCCCTACACAGCTGGTACACATACTCCTGACATGAACTAGCAAGGATTATTTCATGCCTGACATTTACCCCATTATTCTAGATGAAAAAGGCATTAAACAGCATGAGAATAATGATTTCACTAAACAACGTAAGTTTCCCCCCGAAATGTTAATCATGCAAAGCACAAGGCATTTGCACCAATGTAAACTGTTGACTTGTTTCCCTTTTTAGTACACAACATTGATATGTTTAGTTAAATCGGAATATCAGCTTTGTAACGTTACAGAAGATTTTTCTCAAATGAAACACCAATATAGTAAAGAAAGCGACAAAAATGGCAAAAAGGACAATAATTGTTGAACCACTTTTCCTGTTACGGGCTTTGATAAGTCTGTCGGGCAGTTGCACAATTTTGTAAGTATAAATTTGTTTCAGCTTCCGAAGATTCTTTTAATTTTTAACAATGAAATTGTCAGATGCTGTGTCTTTCACTGTAACAAAATCATCCATTGAAGGTTTTTCCAAATTATTTTTGTCAACCAAATAAGGAAAATTATGCAAATTTGCCTAATTTGGCAAATGAATGGATACTACTTTTAGTATGATTACCAAAATTAGTAACTAGGAAGATTATTAATTTTAGGTTTCATTCTTAAAGTTAATACAATTTGAAGTAACTAATATCAGTTTTATCTTAAAAATAGTATTCACTTTGCTGCAAAATTAGGCCAATTTGCCTAGGCTTGTGAAATAATTTGGAAATACTCTATAACTTGAGGTACAAAACTTAAAAATTGTGTGGCGGTATATGGAACTGCAATAATAAAATACGATGTACACCTCGTTCCCTACTATTTGCGGAATAGCCCTTTGTTGTCAACTGCCTGCGGAGAAATATTATAAGAAAAACCATTAGGTCTACTGTTTGTTTTGAGCCGAAGTTTAACAATATATGAGAAATCTGCTGAAAAATTAGGAATTGATCTAATAGAAGTGGACTCTTCGAACAGGTAAGCATTGTGAATTTATTTGAAAATGTTACACCCAAGAAAGAAAGCTGCATTAGCTTACCATAGGGAAGTCAAACATATCATCACGATAACCACCTTGTGATGGAAGGACGACTGTATTCCTGATACATTATTTACATTGCAGTGAGTTATTGATAAAGAGTTAAAAGTAACAGATCTCAAACCTGAAATAATATAATTAATTTCCTCTGAAAAAGAGAGGATGGTGCCTCAATAGAGATAGTACTTAATTCGGATAAATGCGAATTTGATTTAACTCATATCTCCATTTCTAGCTCAAGTTCCTGCGGTGCTGAATCGTCATCAACCAATCAGAGTTCAGCAGATGCCGATAGAGATGCTATGGCTGCCGAAAATGCACGGTATAATAGCGAAGTCACACACGACTTCGCTACTTCTTATAACATTACATCCAATTTCATTCAGTTATCGTTATGTCCCCCAACTATTACATGTATCTACCGTCTGGATTTGATCTGAAACTCACGAGATCATCATAGTTTTTCAAAGTTCAGGAAGAATCCAAATGTGTTTTTTCATAGATCTTGTTTTTCCAGATGGGATTTATACTTTGCTGTTGTGGCGTTCTTGCCAGAAGTCATGGCTGTGATTTTCTAGGGATTGTACAGTGACAAGTTCGGAAGGAAACATTTACTGTGGATCCCGTGGATGTTCAACTTGTACTATGTCATCATGTTGATGGCTTGGAACTTCTTTGACCTCCCAGTCAGTAATTGCGCTGTTAAACATTACAGATTTTTCCTAATTCGTTCTTTGCCAGATCTGACAGATTTTAAACGTCTATTTATTTCGCTAATTTTAATATAAATTTTAAAAAATACATTGAGTATTATTTATTATCAATAGTAGTTAACTTATGTAATTTAAGTGCAATTACAAATAACACACAGCCTACTTTATATCAATTACAAAGTTTACCAAATCTGACAGATCTGTCCGACCTGACAAAAACGTAATTAGGAAAATCCTCCATTGTAAAGTTTGCTAAGAAAGTTTGCCGGAGAAATTCCGAAAGTGCACTCTGCAACTTGGATCACATCAATTTTACCTTAGTAGAACGTCATGAAGTACTTCTGCTAAAGTGAAAAGAATACAGAGTCAAATCGTTCACAATTTTATTAACGCTATGAATTGCTGCCTTATAAAATTTTACAAAAACATTTTACAGATTGAATTTGGATTTGCTTTAATACCTCAGAGGTTGGGTGGCGAATTTGGTGTGTGGTATGTTTATCCGGGTTAGCAGCCGGATACATTGTAGACGAATTAGGTATACTGTGTTTTAGTTGACTATTACTTTTAAGGACTATACACGGAAATAACTCTCTCCTTTACATTGCAGTGGTTCAGGTACATTTTAGAATTAAGTATTTGGTGCATATTCTGCAGGTGTTTCTTATTTATTTTACCTGCTCAATTGGGTAGACTAGCTGATTAGGAATTTATACCAAAGAAGTAAAATCACTTATATCAGTCAGTTTAGACCACTGATTTAAGATTCATTGCAAAATTTAGTCCTTTTTGCGTCACTATTATCAGTACAAAAATCCCCTTTCTGATGGGCTTAATCTACCTAATTTGAATAATCTGCCAAATAAGAAATACTTTCACTGCCTGCTTAACATTTAAAGGTAAACATTGTTCTTTGCAGGTTATGTTTGGCCTATACTCATCGATATCACTCTTTACCTTGTAATGATAGCCTACACGATAAAGTTCGTTCCAGAAACTAACACATTTGTTTCGTCAGAGGAAAAGTGTATCAAATGCTAGCCTCAGCAAAAGAAGGTGTTTCACTGTATACAAATAACGGAGACAGGACAAAACAAATTCAGTTGATATGTTTGTCAATAGCCTATTTTGTGGATCAAATATGTAAATCAGATGACATGATGAGTATCATTCAGATAAGTTGGCTATGTTGGGGGTCAATTGCAATTAGTTACTACACCAGCATTACCCAAACCACAACATCTGTATTTGGAATTACAACATCCAGACTTTGTAAGAACAAATTATCAGACAATATTCATCTGTTATTATCACTTATTTCTGGAACACTACAGCCACTCATTGTTGCCTTTACTACCACTTCCTGGATGCTTTACACAGGTTAGAATTTATCTTCATTCCATTTACCAGCTTCTGAAATTTCAGTAATGTGGGAACAAAAGAGTTCTACTTATCGCTGTTGATGCGCTTAAAAGCAGACCATAAAACATCTATTGTTTCAAAACTGATTTTCACCTTTTGAATCTTTGAATAAAACTGTACTTTTTAGACAAACCACTTTTAACCTCATTTCAATCAATATGCTTCTTTGTGATATCTTGTTAATATTATCATTTTCTGATAACTATTTATCCGCTTATGATATTATTGACAATTTTATTCAAGCTGCATTCCTTGGTGTGTGGTATGTTTATTTTGATCCAACAATGAGGGCGGCCTTTGCCCAATTGGTCCCACCTGACAAAATAGGTAATTAATTAGACATCCAATTTTTAACACATTTTCCTCTTTGGTTTTAAAAATATAATACAGTGTCGCTAAGCGAAAAAAAACCTGACAAAACGTATCTTTTCTTCCTCATCACAGAAGCGATTTATGCAATTTACGGATTAATGAATCGTTTTTCGCGTCTTCTGAATCCTCTCATAATGAACACTGTGTTTGCTGAAACAGCAGAGAGTTCAGTTAAGGGGAGACTTTCCTTATGGATGCTGCATTCAGTTTCATGGCTATAGTATTTGCATTGTAAGTTTACGATTGATCATAACAAATTCATAATTTGGCTTTTCTTGTTAGTGGAGAGTCGCTTTGATATCGTAAGACTATATACTGTATTGGCGGATCTAAGGGGGCCGCCGCCGGCGCCCCCCGCCCCCCCCCAACGGCCCAAATTTTCTTCGTTTTCATGCACTTTCCGCTAAATTTTGGGCGAAAATAGGGTGGCGCCC
>JBCAUI010506406.1:0-12900 GCA_038406195.1 Haplosyllis anthogorgicola | reverse complement strand
ATCAAGGCTTCATCCTTCACACGAACAAAACTTTTCATGTTCAAACAACAAGACTCACGTGACTCAAGAATTCTCTACAAGTAGTCCGTTTGCTCCAGATGTTGAAGTCGAAAATCCTCAAAGTGGAATATTTGGTAACAGCCAGATAGAACAGTTGCCTGGAGGCAGGTTCGTCAGCGTTCAAATGGAGAATTTCTGTTATAGTGATCGGAGTACAACAAGAAGTGAAGAAGATGCAGAGTCTGTTGTCAGAAAATACGATAATACCGACATTTGTGAAAAAGGAAACGGTATGCAGGAATCTCAAAACGTTTCAAATGCAGGAAGTAAGAATACACCTTGCACCAATTCAGGGTTAAATAATTTTGGACATCCGAGTATTAAAACAAAAATGCCAGTGTTTACAACGGATGATGATATCGATGACATTATAAATGACTTTTAGTCAAAGTGCAAAATTTAAGCACTTTGAATGGACACATTATGTTCAAAGTTGTAAATGTATATATATTCGATAGAACCTGTTTTAGAGCGGCACCCTAATTTGTTACGACCGAATACCGAATTAGGCCATCCAAACGGGTAAAATAACTAAAAATAACATGACTACTAAGGATTTATTTTACAACAAATGCCTTTAAAGGCAGATATGCCGTAGAAAGGTGACGGTAAAAACAGGTTCATATTGTAAGTACAGCAGACCTTCGTTTGGGCGACCACCCAATTTTGGGAAGAAAAGTGGTCGCCAATGGGGTGGTGATCTTGCGAAGGAGGGTTATTTTCTGTGTAATTCAATGTGTTACATCTAAAGTCTGATGGCCTTGCGATGGAAGGTTGGTCGTGCAAAAGGTCTGCCCAAAGGAAGTTCCACTGTATCATACATTGGTTCTAGACAGCTTGAACATGAGAGATTTTCTAAATTTCTCCGGTGATTATGATGAAACTTGAGGGTCCCGTAGTGTAGGTAGAGTTGCTCCACAGGTGGCCTGGTTTCTATTCCCAGATTTGGTAGATGTTGGGCAGTGTCTTAGTACATCACAGCCTCACCATACTAAAGCAGGCCTCAAACTTAACGTCCACCTTTCCGACAAAATGATAAAGTCTTCAAAAAGTGTCTGTCAAAAGGATGGACAAAACTATGAATTTTCTTGTTATGACTGTACAAATGAGTAATTGATGGATGACATTGACAACTTGTCCATTTTGGTGCACACGAAACTTTGTTAAGGTCGAGGCTTGCTAAGGCATAAAATTTGTACCAGCATCAGAAGACTGGACTTGTTTGAGTGTGTCAATCCCAAGTGGAATGTAGACCGTCCCTTTTCCCAGCACTTCATGATGATGGCTCACACCAACGTTGTATGGAATGCCTGCTGGGAGGCAACAGTATAAAGCACCTATGATATTGGACAGTGGTCTAGGGATCTTTACCAATTATCGTTTATACACTTTTTCCAGAGAAATTTTGAAATCTGGCCATTTAATAACGTTCTACACTCCCAATTATAATTTTCCGACAAAGAAAGGTACGACAATTTACATCTGGGCCATCATTTAGTGTATTCGTTTCGTGGTAATTTGCGAACATTTAGCTTAACCCAAACTGAATGCATCAGTGCAGATTTCAAGAGCAGTACACTCAGTTGAAACCGGTTTGGGAGGCACCTTTTCGAGTGGTATAATCTTTAATGCTAGTTTATTTTACCATTTTTGTAGAGAATACCTGTTTACAGCATTTTAGTGCTAAAAAAATAGTGCCGTTAAATTTCTATTCTTGTACTTGGTAATACGGTAGCTTAGTAAATTAGAATGGTGTACATGTACATGCACAAAGATCGACTAATGAAAACAGAAATTTCGACTTTGCAACATGTTTACTAACTTCTAAATGTTTAATCAAACATGTCCATTATCTGGTACATTTGTGAAACAAAAAGAGCAGTTTTTGGGGGAATCATTTGCATATAAATGATGCTGATAACAATGCACTTTTTTTATTTAATACAAACGTTTGAACATACAATAATTATTTGTTTCATTCTGGTACCAACTTTATGCACCCACATGAGTTTCCATCCTTAAATGTACGTTCGATGGTGACACAAGATGTACGTGGCGAGTCTTTTAGTTTCAATGTCACTTATTTACAATACTCTTCTTTTAACATTTTCATTCTCAATAGTAATTTTTTTTGGAATTGCATTTTTTCACGAGTTGTTTTCTTCAGTTTTCGTCAGGAAACATCATTTCATACAACAAGAATGCAGAGAGGGGGATGCAAGCGAGAGCCATAGACACCACCGTGTAGTTGATGATTTTGTCGCTGGTGCCTCTCAACTCCCAAACAAATTTGTCGGTATGCTTCTGCAAGAAAATAAAAGAATGCATTTACTCTCAGAGCACGATTAATGGGGCTCCTTGTCATTTCGCGCGTCATGCCAAACGATGGTCACGAACGTTGTAATTTCTAAAAATACACCACGTGTACTTGCAGTCTTAATTCATTATAGATAACTTTCAATGTACCGTTTGGATACATTGTTTTGATTTTTTGGGTCAGTTGAAAATTTCAGCATATTTTTGGCACAGTACCAATGCGGCTACCAATGCGATATAATTTGCAATGCGATCATTTACGACTCATTTTCCATGAGAGATTCCAGGTTCATGTATTTAAATATGCTACTAATACTTACAGCCCATTCTTCCTGAAATTTCATTAACTTTTTGTAACTTCTGGTATTGGGCACAACCCCTCGGGTACCTGGGACGCCAAAAACGTCACCGGCTGGTTTGAATTTAGTTCCTGTAAAATCACCATGTGCAAGCGTGCCTAGATGTTCGCCTATTTTTATTTCCTCTGATTTAACTGTCTTTACATCAGCTGAGCTGAATCTGAATGTTGTTGCTGCGCTGTCTTCAATCAACGGTGAGAGGCCCTAATAAAAAAAGGAAAGAGCAATGGGATCACTTGTTTCAAATTTGAACTTTTACTTGCTAGGGAATATGCAAGCTACAGAAACCAATTTAATTAGTTTCTGTAGCTTGCATATTCCCAAGCAAGTAAAAGAATTATTTACGGGCTGGAACGGATTACGTGTACAACGAACTGATAAAGTCGCCGGCAGAAGTCGCCGTTTTACACCCTACCTGTATTCCTTAACAAACAGACAATGCAGTTATTGCAGTGGAATACACCCAGTCTATTGCATTGTAACCATGTGTAGACGCTGGACAAAACTTAGCTGATATAATTTATATTATTAGAATTTGGGCATAAATTAAATTAGAGGACGTGGTTTTTCAGCGTTTACACAGGCGACGTGACAATTATTCCTCGTTCTCAGAAGTTGACAGAAGCATGTATTCATTAAATTTTTGATAATTTAGTCACGGTACCCCGATTACCTGTGGTCGAAAGGCTGCAGATTGTGAAGATCGAATTAAACGGCCAGCCAGAGTACTGTACTTGTAGAAAGACATAATTTTAGGTAAATTTGAACCCAAAAGATGTCTACAAAAACGACCAAACTGACCTTGTGCGGTCGAATCCAGTCCAATAGCAGGACGTGGAACTTCTTACCGTCAAGATTAGGTGGGGGCGCAAATTAAGGGGGCGACCCAAATATTCTGATAGTTAATGTTTTAAAATGTGGATATCTCACTAAAAACAACAAATTACATTATGTATCGTGTAATGTTATGTTACATTTGATCCACATGCGAGAGTTTATTATTTCAGTCCGAATGCTTGAACCGATAGCTGTTTTCCTCCGTTTTAACATGGAACTTTTTTCAACATAAACAAAGATGGCCAGCTGATTTGTCAACAAAAACAAGGTGAAATGTACGTATTTTTTACGTTCTTTTGCTCACGATTTTGATGCTAATTTAGTAATAACGAATTTTAATAGTAAACTAAAGAGATTATGACCTACGTTTGTGAAAGATGGACCCTGCGTTATATGTAGCACTTAAATATCCCTTCACAAAGTTGTGACAGCTGTCATTTCACCATCAGGAAATAGTGGTCAAATAGATTCCATGTCTATGCCAGTTTTGTAATATGGATTAGTACTGAACAATTGTAACATTATTTTTTTATTTAAAATATAGTTAACAGAGGTCAGTCAGATGCGATAACATTGCGCGTATACCATATTCAATCTTACATTTACACACACATTTAATGGCTGTGTTGTAGTCTATATTCTGAAATTTCTGTTTCACAGTTCGACAAAATGGATATTCAAGGAAATAGTCGGATCTTTGCCCTACCCTACGAGTCACATGTCATTGAACTTACATCGTTGTGGAAAGAAAACATTCTCTGTGACGTTAAAATCGTTGTTGATGATGGTCACTTTATGGCTCACAAGATAATACTTGCTGCGGCTGCACCGTATTTTAAGACGTTATACGGTGGTTTGTTTGAAGATAGAAATGCAAACGAAATAGCACTGAATGGCTTTACTTCCAAAGGATTGGGAACTATACTGAATGGTCTGTATGCAAGAAAACTGGAACTGACCTGTGACAATGTCTTCGCAGTTTTATCCCTGGCTCATTACCTTCAGATTGCGTACATTGTATCGTGTTGTGGAACGTTCCTGGAGACCCACGTCATGAAGCCGTACAATTGTATCAAAATCTGGAAGAGAGCAAAATTGTACGAAATGAGTGAAACAGTCAGGGTATCAGAGCAATACATTCTGAGAAATTTTTACGCTGTATCTCAGACTGACAGCTTCAAGGAATTATCCCAGCAGGAGTTGGTTCATTTTCTGAGCTCCGATGACATGGAATGTATGAAAGAAATGGAGGCATTCGAGTCTGCGCTGCAGTGGATAACCTATAGTCCAGACAGGCATGGCATAGCAGCGGTCATTTTGCAGCATGTTCGATTCGGCAGGGACAGTGTAAGTCAACAGGAATTGATTGACGCATGGAGAAACCCTATCATGAGTACTAACATCGAATGCCACAAGCTTCTCCAGCAGGCCATGCAGTACAAAATCCTACCGAAAACTCAGCAAACCGAGGCAAAGCATAACTGGAAGGAAACGAGAGGAGAGAAATGCATGGTCGTGTTTGGAAAAATTGGCCTACACATCAACGAAATGGAGCCTCCATCTTCCATCACTGGCATGTCCATAGTCAACGATCGCATGCCCGTGGTAGATATAGGGCAACTACTACCGGAGAACTCTCCATTGAACACATACAGGGGTTACGGATTCGTACTTCAGCTCGGGAATTGTGTTTACATAACCGGTGGGATGTACAGTACCTTTGGTAGCACTAGATCCAGTAACATCATGACCATATATAATTTTGACACAGAGGCAACAGAGAGATTGGCGTCAATGGCGATTGCAAGAAGAGCTCATGTAGCATTTTACACAAAAAATAATCAGATAGTTGTAGCTGGAGGGCTTGGAGATAGCGGTGCTGTTGATTCCGTTGAAGTCTACGACATCTCAAGAAACATGTGGGCACCAGGAAATTCACTACCAAGAGCTGTGTTCAATGCTGCAAGCTGTACGTTGAACGGTACTGGTTTTGTCACTGGTGGTACCAAAGCGGATCTTGGAGACGGCACGTCGAATGAATCATATCAGTACAATCCAGAGAACGGTCAGTGGCAGCAGAAGGCCAGTATGAATGTTGCACGATTCAAGCACTTTATGTGTACATCAGGGGGAAGCATATACGTATTTGGTGGAAATCCTCCAGACTACAGCACACAGAATTCAGGAGGTACAATGCCAGGAATACGACAAGAAGCCATTGAACAGTACAACCCTTCAGTCAACCAATGGACAATCATCACCGATATACCTCCCCTGCCGCATCGACTTAGCGTCGTCCAGAACACAAACGATGAAATGTACATCATGGGTAAAGATCCAGAAGAGATGGGAGTGGATCATGGTAGTGGGATGTGGGCTTTCAATACAAAGTCCCACGCTTGTGGAAAAATCAGGTCACTTTACATAACAGTTAACAATGCTCAGGTAGTTATCGCAAAAATGCCATTGCAAAAATTTCAGGAAATCAGGTCCAGGGGTTGCCAATGGCCTATAAATTTCTAAACTAGCCGGGTTTATCTTTCATATAAAAACTGTGTACAAAAACACAGGAACCACCGAACATAAAGTTTTTGTGAAAAGGTGCATATTTTTAATACATGTATTTGTATTGTAACCATTATTTTGGTGTTTATAATGTTACAGCATATGTACCAACATTTTAATAAGAATAGATTGATGGTCAATTTCAGGGTAAGCTGAACGTGGACGTTCAGCGTATTAAGTAACAATATGTACATGTACAGTGTAACCCGCACTGAGCGACACTTCGTCTTGATGAGATCCTGCATTTTACGGCAGTGTATCAAACACTGGACCATTAATATTCATACTGTATTTATTTGAATAGAAGCACCCGGTGCTCAGACCAACTTTTGAGGAGATGCCTTTTTTCAAGAAATCAGCGGACAATATATTGTACATGTAGTCCAGTACATTTAACTTTCTAAGACATTTCTGTCACCTAAAAGTTTTCACACAAGATATTGGTAGCATGTTTACAAAGTTTAACTGTAAACAAATATCCAAGTTTAGAAGAACATATAATTTCTGCCCAAAAACTAGGGGGGGGGGGGCAATGCTTCTATTAGAGAGGGTGCTTCAATTCGAATAAATACGATATTTATAATATATATTACCTGGCTTGAACGGCATACCCGTTTTTTATGACACTCAACTTCTAACAAATAAGGGTGCTGTTTGAGACAGGTTCTATTGTACAGGATTCTTTTAGATGCATTTGGTTGCTCTCTTGGATTTAATTTGGTATGATAATATTTAATATATATATCCGTGTATATTAAATGTAAAGAAATGCATGCAGTGTACCGATGGTGTACTTGTACATATCAAGGTTTGGGGTCAAAATTGTGCTTAAATAGGACAGTCATACATGTACACTTACGCTACTTTAGACCAGGTAGATCAGTATGAAAATGCAAACTTGTGCATAGGTGCAACCGAAGAGCCAAGGTTGTATGAAGGGGCTAATTTCCCGTGAGAAATAACATAAGAATGAAAGAAATTAACAATACAAGGGGCGCACGACCACAGTTGTACACCCCCCCCCCCCAAGATACGCTAACATCCACATGTATGACTTCCAGCGGTATCACGATTCGGTCGTAGCATAAGTTAATATTATCATTTAGTCTTTGGTAAGTGAAACTCCTCCTTTACGGCCACCCACTTTGTCCATTAAATTTGGCCGTATATTAGGAGTGGCCGTGAAAGGAGGACTGCATTTTGAAACAGTTTTAAAGGAAATACTTGGAGCCAACATGGCCGTAAACCAGGCCGTAAAAAGGGTGGCCGTAAATGAGGAGTTTTACTGTAGATGGAATTAGTGGACACGAATAATAACGGAATTAGTGGACACGAATAATAACGTAAACTGTTCTAATTTACCCTTTCCGTTATTGCAAAGGAAGCAAAATTTAAGACGTGCAGTTAATTGAAGAGAATTCATGAAAATAGATGCGTTAAACCACATGTATTACGTTAATTTTTACTAACCAGTACTGTTATTTGTTAACGATGAACAAATAATTGTGAGAGGAATTGAATTAAATTGCTTGTGTGGGTTATTAGGTCTTGTCTAGTGGTTTTTCCTATTTCAGTTGCGTGTCCCTACCCTGTTTTAAAACGCCTGTTGAAGATCCCAGCTGTAGGCCTGTAGGAAAAGTTTTCATTTCTTCAGTTGGTTCTGCACAGAACGTAATGAGTTTTTCATGTTATTTAAGCATTTTTGTTTTTCAAAAAAATGAATGTTAAGGATTCAAATTTCTTGCGATTTTGTTGTTTTCATAAAAAAAAATGCTCTGCTTTGTGAACGACGTGTTGTTATCAAGCACAGAACATGATTGATGATGTAGTGCATATGTCGTCAATAAAACAATTCATTTGTGGAGGCATTCTTTTGTATACTTTTAATTGTTTGTTGTACGTTACTCTGAATTACAATAATCAATCTAGTGTTTACAAAAACTGCATTGTTCTTTTTTTTATTGGTTTTGGATAATAGTTACGTATTATTTTATTCTGAACTATACGGATGACGTTATTTCAACTTTCAAAATGAAAACAAAATGCAATGATAAACCCTGGTGGATCCAGGATTTCCCGTACGGGAGAAGAGGGCGCCACCAAAATTCACCGCATGAAAATGAAAAGAACTAAAAAAAAACGGCTCCAAAATCAGCCACGGAAACCATTCCAACGTCATAACGTCAACATTAAAGGTTTCTTAAAAAGTGAATGATCTTCTTTGACATTTGAGTGATCAGTTTTCTTATCACAAAGTAAAACTCACTTTCTGCATCACATGTTCATTCACTTTTTTTGTTTCGTTGACTACTTTTTAAATTAGTAGACTAGAAAAAACCTCATCCATTCGAGGTTTTTCTTAATTAGTTTACCTATTCCACCTAATTTCCAGACATATTTTTAGACATATAAATTGATGAAAAGCATCTAGTTCATTGTGTTTCAATTTCAATAAAATCAGCTGTAAATGGACAAAGCCAGAATGCCAGAACTTTTTACCGAAAATCAGTCATTGATATGAGAGGAAACTGTCAAGTTTTAGTAAGTGGAATGAATTTCATTTTAACCAATATTGACATTTAATGACTAAAAAGTGTTTTATGAAAAAAATCCGTTTCAAAATGAGACAGTTTTTGTGTCTGGCAAATTTGGTAAATGTGCTCGGAATCGAAATAAGAAAACCGTGATTTCCTTGATTCATGGTCACAAGACTCGAGGGTAAGTTTACCTCTAATCATTTCATAGAATATAGTACGTACTATGATTTGGCTATAACCAATACATGCGTAAAAAATACTGATGCGATTCAATTAAACTTTCACTATATTTTAACCTTTTTCCTTTTTATTTGTTTTCTATTGTTTTGTTTTGTTTTGTTTTTTATCTTACAAAAATAATGATGATAAAAACGTATATACATCATATTTATTCAGCATTCGTTATTTGCGTGGGTTTTTTTCGTATTTTTTTATGCCGCAACTTTTCACGCCTTTACTTGTACGTCTGTATCAGTACACAATGCAATGTAAATAAAATTAAGAATAAAATACCTTTATCCAAACGTACCATAGTGAAGTATTAAATGGTATGTCACTCTTGGGTTAAATTTAAGGCTATAAAAACTGTACAACCATAAAATAATTACGGGAACAATTAGGAAAGTGTCGAGGTGGAAAGGTATTGTTTGGATGAAAAAGAGACTGAAGACACCTTGAAAATTGCGGGGTAAAATTAGGATCGTAAAAACATAATGAAAATAGACTATAAACGTATAGGAATGCCAAGTGGTGTTGTTGATTAAAGTAAAAGAATTTATGGGTTGTTTGAATACACTTCAAATAGTGGAACACTTCACTACTCAATTCTTCAGCGTTTTCTCCATTTTAGTATGTAGTTACCTTCATACGAAACCTGATTGGTTATGATTTGCCTGACTGACAAATCTGTCCTATAATTTGAAAATTTTAATAATGTGCTTGATTTGTAATACTTTATTAGCCCTGGTCAGTTGTCAGAGTGAAAGGGGTGAGAGTCTAGAATGACCACTTCAACAAAGGGTAATCCCAGTGTCAAGAGTTTGTCACAAACACCCTTCAACAAAAGGTCAAATCTGGCAAATAATTTCTTCTTTCTCATGCTATCATCCTTGCAAACCTTTGTGTTGCATAATACAGTGATAGTTAAATAGATTTTGGGTATCACATTTAATTACATGTATATAAAATGTCTCACGTTGTGACAGATCATGTTTTTACGATGTCAATCAAATGTAGCTTTTTCAACTTTTTGAGATAATTTAACTTATCCATGAGACCTAACATATCTGCTCAGCAGATTTAAAGAAAAAGACAACAACATTTTACACGCAATTGTTTGGCAGACGTAGATTGTACCGTAGTGCCTGCACTAAAACCTAGTCTATGCTTGGCACCGAAAAAATGTAACGATTGTAAGACATGTAACCTTGTATTTAGTCTATTAACTTTAATTCTAATTTAGTGTATTCTTCATTTTTATGTTTTTAATTTTTCACTGGGGATTTAACCAAATATTAAATTGACAATTTGAGGAGGAATATTATTTTAGTGTTAGAACAATAGAATTCCATGGTTATTTTTAGTTCGCATCAATAGTACAACGTGAAATGCTTCTATTCTCAAATGTTTCAAAATTTAGAATTTTCCCGAGCTTGTCATCTCCAAAAATAAGCAATGCATACGAAATATGAATTGAAATTCATCCTGCGTTATTGTTACTTTTGTTGTTAGAAGAGTTTCAGACTACCGGTCTATCCGTTTTCGTCTGAAACTTGATTTTGATAAGAAGACGAATACGAGTATTCAACTCTACAGAGAATTTTAGTTGTAATCTATAATCGAAAGAAATTTCCCCGTCTTTCTTCTATTCTATTATGGATAATTAGAGCACGTAACAAAGAGAATTTCGACTACAGTTATGAATATGAACGTTACATTTACCACATTTCAACCAGAAAGTGGCAAATTTATTGACAAGTGACATTTATAGATCTGTGGTAATAAAACTGCCTAATAATGCGAACATATTAATACATTTTGCTGATAATGTGCATTTCCAACAACAATATCATTTGGATAATAGGTGTTAGCTGTGGTTCTGATTAAATTCCATTTTTCTAATGAGAATTTAGCTAAAGGGCGCACATCTGCTTTGGACCAGCTCCAGAAATATTCTATGTATTCAATAGAAGTGAACAAGAAAATAGCATGACATATTGTTAGCATATCATACGCAGAACAATTATATATTGTTTTCTATTGAATCTAGACCATTGGTTACCTTTTAGACGGTTAATCTTGCGTGAGGTTGACAGGTTAAAGTGTCATAGTTAATGTTCATGTGAACCGAAACAAGATGTAGAAATTAACTTTCTTACTCAGATAAGCGTCATTGCAGGAAATTAGCTCAGTGTAAAATTTCGTTGTTTGTGTCATTGCACGGAATTCACATAAATTAAATCTGGATCCTGCCATTGGAAGAAACATAATGTGCTAAGTGTTGTGACCCGGTTTTAACTGAATAACTAAATGTAGAATTAACAACTTTGCAAAACTGAATTAGAATAACTGCCACCCAGTGATGAACCCTTTGGTATTATTGCCTGTGAGCAGATGATACCATACCCATTGTCCGCTTAGCATGATATTATATCCTTTGGTACAATAGAAATGGGCTGTGCAGTTCAGTAGACTTTCCACATAGCTTTTGGCAATATGATTTCTTGGTATTGAAAAATGCACTTCTGTGACACCCCTTCAATAGAGCCAAGGGATGGGTTTAGGGGTTTCATCATGGCTGTCCCCAGGGCAAACTCAGTAGGGATGTTCCCAAACCATGTGCACCAGAAAATCTCTGTATTCTTTTCAGAATGGCAATTAAGGGTTGAATTAACATATATACTCTCATTAGTGACATCCTTACGTTAAACTATTTTCATACTTATCCCTTGAAGGAGAAAGAAATCGACAAATAGGATGTTGCATCAAATTGCCGTAATTTACTCCTGATTTTTTAACTTTTGAATGAGGGGGTTTTAGTTAAGTAAAGCAAGTTGAGGTTCTGATTTGTATAATTTCTCTGGCAAGTTAATGGGATTCTGTTTGCAAATGGATTTAAAATTGGCATTGTCATGACAAAGCTACAATTTACATTAATTCTTGTTTAGAGTAATTTGGATATCACATTATGTAATTGCCATAAAAAGTTAAATATCTCTCTTTCTTGACAATACGTTAAGTACATATAAATTTGTAGCAGTTGAAAAGCGATCACTTCATCCAAACCTGGAATGTCAAACCTAGAAAAAATAAGTATCCGTTATGTGGTTGTTCAGTATCAGATATATGGGATAAAGATATATTAAATGAGCTTGCGCGGTGGCACGACTGACTTAATAAACATATATAAGAAATTTTAACGAAATTTATTTTTGTATACATGAAAATTCAAGATTTGAAAAATAATTGGTCCGAATTTCAATTAAATTAAAAGGTTGTGTAAATTGTTAGATTTTGGCAAACAGAAGTAACAGCCTGATCTCTAGATCTGTATGTGATTTAAGAAATACATTATCACTTAAAGGTGTACCGAAATAGATATACATTTTGAAATAACAACCCCTGAAGTCACTGGGAGGTTGATAGCTGCAGTTATTTAATCTGACTTCATCTTGTGACAAAATTATGCCACATCCAACGACATCTATTAGTTGCCTCTAAGCCATATCTCGCAAAGTTTTATCTATTGGTCTCCCATTGGTTTGAACTATATTTTTGAAAGTTGAGCAAAACCCATCGTTCCAAACCTTTTGTATTCCGCAGTGGGCTTTGAAAAAACATGTAAAAGGGCTGAACTGCTATTCTGTCAAATCGAATCAATCTTTAAATACACGCAGATCAACTGCACTTAGCCTCCATAAGAAAGAGAAAAAATAGTTTATAAGAAGTGAGATTTAGAAAACAAATATACAGCTCTGTGAATTGCCAAAAGTTCTGCAGTTTGCATGGTTCCAAGGACGTATAAAAATGACAAAACATTTAACATGTACTTAGGGACCAAGGACCTGACTTAATCCTAATTACGTTTCTATCTTAAATCATGTAGAGTAGGTGTCCCCAAATCGAAATGGTTCCTAAATCGAAATCGGCAAACAAAATGTTTCATCTCTCTGGATCTGTGTAATATTTTCATTTGGTGCTTACATATATGAATAGGTGTTGAGGCC
>JBCAUI010506395.1:0-12902 GCA_038406195.1 Haplosyllis anthogorgicola | reverse complement strand
ATTTGTTTTTCATGTGATATTATCTTAGTTTTATGATAATGCCAAATGAGCTCAGGTCCATCTGGACCTATTTTTTTAAATTTTGAATAGCAAATTCCTCAGATTATCCCAACATTGACATTTGAACTGGCACATTGCTTTGTGCATTTGCAGGGACCAGAAGAAAATTGACTTTCATGATGCAGGCGATTTGAGAGAAATAGTACTGAGTCACACAGTCAGGCATCTACCGGGGAGCTTGTGTGCTGGATCACCAACCATTCTACTGTATGAAGATCGAACGAGAGTTCCGTGCGAAGTCCGGTGGTTAAACTGTAGCGTGTCACCCCCGAAACCTGTTACCGGCAAAAATATTACGTTTACCAAGCAGGATATGATATGGGACATGTGTTGTATAAAATATGAAGATAAGCAGCTTCTCGTTACGACCCGCGGATTCATTGGCATCTTTGCATACAACTTATGGACGGATGATCGTGTGTGGCATGTAAAGGGCAGGCGCGGCGGCAGTAAGAAAAGAGAAATTGGTGTGGAGTCCATAACAACGGATGGGCGTGGTAATCTATTCGTGTGCGACAAAAACGCATGTATTTGGATGTTCTCTATGAGTGGGAACTACTTAGCAACTGTAATGAGACATAGAAATCCTGATGTGGAGAAACCATGGTGTATCAGTTGGTGCCAAAAAACGTCTTCGCTGGTGATCGTCCACACCAAGGCCAAGGACAAAAATTACCACATCACAAAGATAAAAGAAAAGTCACAGGAGACGCCGCGTAAAGACGCAGGGGAGAAAACAGCAGCAGCAGAGGATGTTGAGAAATTTCTTGCCGACCTGACGCAGAACCAAGACGCCAGGTCATTATTACCAATGAAGGAACTTGAGACAGGACCCGAAGACTTAGATGAGTCCACTACAGCTTTGGAGAAGCTAAGAGAAAACTTGCTGGAAGAGTTGGCACATGAATCAGAACAAGATGAGATGACGTCAGATGATTCTGTAGACGACTATGCTGCATGGGACGACGCTCTTGGGGAGGAAGAAAAAGACGCTGAAACTAATAAAACTGGCGATGACGGTGGTCCAGCAGAGCTATTGAATGATGACTTGTCAGAGGTTTCCAAGGACGCTACAGCTCAACTTGAAGATGTTGCATCTGGTAAGCCAATGGACAAAGCTGTCACAACGACAATGACACAAGTAAGTGATGCTGATACAGATGTGACACCAATAACTGCGGATGACGATACTGCAGCACCAGACAGTCATGCTCGTGAAGTACCAGAAGATGATGTCGCCGAAACTAGAACAGAAGGTACTTCAGCAGAAAAAGCGTTAATTACTGATAGCCCTCGAGTTATGGATGACCCAACTGCAACAACAGAAACAAATGCCCCCATGTCAATGGCAGAAGATCTCCCAGAAACAGTTCAAAATAATGTTTCAGAAATGCCACTAAACGATAAAGAGATAGCAAGAGATTCGACAGCCAAAGAAACAGAACTTCCCATGACAATAGCAGAGGATCCATTGGGCACAGTACAACACAATATCACTGCCCTAGCCGATGATCCTTTATCAGCTGCAACAAAGGTGGTTGATAGTTCGGAAATCATGGCAGCAGATAATCTCACAACTGACACTCCAGGCGAACCTAAAATAACTGCAGTTCATGAAGAGTCAAGAACAGAAGCTGATCTTGGAAGAGATGAACCAGTAAGACCAGATGAATCATTAACAAATGCCGACGGTCGCACAGAAGCAGCAGCACAAGATGATGTACCAACACCAGTTGAAAATGACGATAATACAGCATCGAAAACAGATGATCCTACGTCAGTAGAAACAACGATAATGACTAATTTGAGAGATAATAATGATAAAACACCAGCAACAGACGGTATCACAATGACGGAAGATTCTATGGCAGTGGTTGGAGATTACACCGAACCAATGGAGCAAAGTACTGCAGTAACAGTAGCACCAGAATCAAGTGATGGCGTTAATACAGAAACAGTAATTTATCCCACAGATCTTACGAGTGACCCTTCCATAAATGCTGGAGATGTTCTTGTGCCAAGGCTAATAGACGATATTGCAACGTCATTGCATGGTGATGCAACATCAAAAGGTGATGATACAACAACAGCAGATACCTTGGAACATATTACAGAAATAGCAGGGGAGGATGCCGATATCGCCATGACTCATGCAGACAACCTCGCAGAAACAGCGAAACATGATCGTGTGACAACAGAAGCAGAGGATGCATTAGCAACAACGCTAGCATCAGCAATACTGATTGAACCTATGGGAACGACAGTTGATGATCTTACACCAGTACATGAAACCAACGAACCTTGTGCAACTACAGAAACAATGTTGAAAGATACAGATGTTCATGGCGCAATGACAAGAGATACACCAATAACGGACGATACTGAACGTACAGAAAATGATTTACTCCCTACAATATCCTCAACAACAGCAGATGAAGCCTTTACAACAGATGAACATATGGCAACAATGCAATCTAGCATCACAGCAGAAACAGATGACAGAACAGATGAACATTTGGCAACGGCAGATGATCTGGCAACAGTAACAATAGTTCCAGCAACGTCTATGGATTATACATCGCAAACAATAGCAGATACACCAACAAGAGTAATAGTAACAGATCATCCTTCAGCGTCTGCAGTAGATCAACCTACAGAAACAGCAGTAAATCTTCCTTCTGCAACAACAGCAGACTCTTTGGAAAGCATCAATGACTCTTCAACAACAGCGGCCACCTCAGAAACAATTGATTCCTCCGCAACAACAGATCATCCTTCAGCAACTACGGCTGTTGATTCTCAGGAAACTACAATAGATAGTTCGCAATCAGCGACAGAAAAGGGTCAGGCTGCAGCAGCTGTGACTAAGGATGCTGAAGCGGAAATGACTGAGGAGCCTTTGCAAACTGCAGGAGATGATGTTCCTGCTGATACAACACAAGAGAGTTCTACTCAGCTCCAGTACAGAGGTAAACATTTAAAATACAGTAGCACTTTACAATACTTTTTCCTTCTATGCAAAGTTGTTTTAATGACCCTGTCTTGGCCAACGCTCTGCCTGTTACGGCACTATTTGGAGGGAAAATTTCAGTATCACGCAAAGACAGATAGTACAGTATGAGAATGTCCTGAAATGAGTGGTTATTTGATTTTTGACGACGATTTTGAAAAATGCAAGGCTATGCCACATACTGCTTGATATTTTCAACAATATAGAAGCTGTATCTCAGCTTTTATTCGATTTGAAGAAATTATTTTTAGCTAAATGTTTGGTTTCTTCTTTTGTAGTCACACAAACGATCGGCACTGAATACAAACACATCTCGTACATATGTGCTCTGCCGGATGACACTGTGATAGTTTGCGGTAAACTGGGTCGACAATGGAAACTCGCGAGGTACAACCTGCAAGACGGCGCACAAATCAGTTGTGTAAAACTAGTTAAATGCTCAGACGGAATGACGGCGGTTACACTGGATGGCAAATCCTGTGTAGCACTGTCATACATGTAAGTATATGAAGATGAAAATGTAAGTATGGGAAAATGCAGGAAGAAGTGGTGTGTTTCCATGCTGGGCAGTGACTAAGTGGCATAACATCAATGTAATTGCCCTGAATTAAAGGTTGCAGTTTTTTCACACAAATTTACTTTACCATTGCTATATTGTTATACTATTGTCTGCAGTGAACCAGTTGTCATTTTATCTTATCACAGTGAACTAGATTTGAATATGTAGGCTATTATGTTAACATGCGTGAATAGTAGGATTATAACTACCGTGTAATTGTATAATTTTGGAAGCAATGTACTTTCCATGTTTTCCAAAAACAAGTAAAATTCAAAAAAGAGTGACATTTCTTTCCAGGAATGCACGTTCCAGAAACGCGGTGAAGATGGAATTCCGTGATGTGAACAGGCTGAGTGTTGTGATGCACAGATACAGTGTCGGGCAGTGTCAACCCGGGCGCATCTGTTCATCATCTCCGAGTACACTAATCTACATTGATCACCAAAAGTATCCACACCAGGCTGAATGGCTTGACTGCAGCACGTCGCTTCCTGAACCAGCAGCCAATACGAACCCAATCAGCATACAACATGATATTATATGGGACATGTGTTTTGTACAAAGTGAAAGCAAGAATCTTCTCGTGACAACTGGAGGTTTTGAAGGAATTGGCACATACAATACAAGTGATGGTAAAATGGAGTGGTCGGTTAAGGGAAAACTGAGTGGAATGGACGAACAGATGACTGCAGAAGGGGTGGCGACAGATAGGCATGGAAATTTATTTGTAAGTGATGAAAACAACAGGTGCATACACAGGTTTTCGATGCAAGGCTCACTGAATGGAACTGTATTGAAGGAAGGAGAACAGGGCCTAGGGAGGCCAAGGTTGATACATTGGTGTGATGAAACTTCGTCTTTGATCGTTGCGCACATTATTGGTGATCGCTACAGTATCAGTAAGATTCAGGCACCTGATCCAGATGTGCATGAAGATGCAGCTATGGACGGTGCTGAAGATGATGCACCTAATGAAGGAGAAGAAGAGGACGACGAAGAATTGCATAAAGATTCAACACAAAATAAAGAAGCGCACTCGAAATCTGTGGCAGGTGATGCGGAGATGTTGCCTGATGAAAGTCATGGATCACCTCTTGTGGAAGCAGAAGCAGAGGAACAGGCATTGGATGCAGATGTAACACAGACCGAAAAACAGGTTGCCTTTATGGAGATTGCACCAGAGGCAGAGGCATCACGTAAGGATGTAACGCAGACGGAAATTGACAGAGGGTCACCTCTTGCTGAGGCTGATGTCGGGATACAGGCACTAGATGAAGATGTGATGCAGACTGCAAAACAGATTGCCATTGTAGAGATACCAGAGGCATGCGAGGTTGCAAAGCAGACAGAAATAGATAAAGGACCACCTCTCGTACAGGTTGAAGCAAGTACACAGGGATTGGATGAGGGTGTAATGCAGAGCACAAACCAGATTGTGCCAGAGGTAGAGACATCATGCAAAGACGCACTGCAGACAGAAATTGATAGAGGGTCACCTGTTGTAGAGGCTGAACCACAGACACAGGCATTGGATGAAAGTGTAATACCAACCACGACACAAATGGGAGCTTCAGTTGTGGAAATTATTGCAGAAGCAGAGACACCGCACAAAGATGCAATGCAGATGGAAATAGATAATGGAGCATCTCGTGAAGGGACTGAAACGGAGGCACAGGCATTGGATGAAGATACAACGCAGACCACAAAACAGATTGCTGTTGTTGAAATTGTTACAGAGGCATCATGCGAACATGCACTGCAGACAGAAACTGATAGGTCACCTCTTGCGGAGGCTGAGGCAAGGACACAGGCATTGGATGAAAGTGTAATGCAGACTGCGAAACAGATAGGGGTTTCGGTTGTAGAAATTGTGCCACAGGCAGAGACGCCACACAAAGATGCAATGCAGATGGAAATAGATAAAGAAGCATCTCTTATAGAGGCTGAAACAGAGACACAGGCATTGGATAAAGACGCAACACAGTTTGAGAAACAGATTGCCGTTGTAGAGATAGTGCCAGAAGCAGAGGCATTATGTGAAGATGCAATGCAGACAGAAACTGATAGACGGTCACTGGCACAGGCATTAAATAAGGATGTAATGCCAACCACAAAGCAAATAGGAGTTTCTGTTGTGCAGATAGTGCCAGACGCAGAGACACCACGCAAAGATACAATGCAGATGGAAATAGATAACGGGGCACCTCATGCAGAGGCTGAACCAGAGACAAAAGGATTGCATGAGGGTGTAATGCAGACCACAAAACAGATTGCCATTGTGCCTGAGGTAGAGGGATCATGCGGGGATGTAACGCAGACAGAAACTGTTAGACGCTCATCTATTGTAGTAACTGAAACGGAGGCACAGGCGCCGGATGCAGATGAAATACAGACCACAAAACAGATTGCTGCTGTAGAGATTTTATCAGAGGCATCATGCAAACATGAACTGCACACAGACCCTGAAGCACAGACACAGGAATTAGCTGAAGGTGTAATGCATACCACGAAACAGATGGGGGTTTCAGTTGTAGAAATTGTGCCAGAGGCAGAGACGCCACACAAAGATGTAACGCAGACTGAAGTAATTGATGTGTCACCAACCGAAGAAGATGTTGATTTATTCTTCGAAAGTTTAACCAAAGAAACAGTCAAAGACGAAACTACGGCCACAGCACACGAAAGCGCATCACAGAAGGAAACACATGTGGACAAAGCCACTGTGGAAAAGCCCATGCCTGAACATGCCCAAGAAACAAATGTAGGTGAAGAGGATGAGCAGATGGGAGCACTTCAGGAAGCAATGACACTGAGAAACAAACCTGTGCAATTATCTCCAACCTATATCGACAAACTGCGAAAACTTCGTGCAGGGGCAAAAGCGGATGATGCGATAGTAGTAGGAAGTCCAACTCCACAGAAAGCCTCCTTGTCGTCAAAGCGAAAAATCTCACAAGCAGTTGATGAGACAGTGACACTAAGAAACAAGCCTGCGCAGTTATCTACTACAACCTTCATGGACAAACTGCGAAAAACACGGTCAGGGGCAACACCTGATGATGCAATATTAATAGGAAGTCCAACTCCGGAGAAAGCTTCAAGAAGAAAAACGTCACAAGAGAAACGTAAAGGTATGATTTTGTACCTCAGTTTTGTAGCTCGAAACTATGTAACAAGACAAAAAAAACCGGTAGTAGAATATCATTACTTTTAGAATTTAAATTTCTTTGTCTCTATTACAGCATCATTCAAAACTTGTAACTCACTAATTGTGTATATTTGACAACAGCCGCACCAAAAGGAGTGACAGTGATAGAAGACTCACCTCTGAAGAAGATCCGTTTAGACGACAAACGAACCGCGGTGGAAAGTGTCTCGAACTTCCATTATAAAGGTACAGAATTGATCAGCGTAAAACATTAAATAAAACAAATAGATATCAGTTGAATAGCACTTACATGCTCTACTCCTTCCACCCCCAAATTCAACATTTCATCCACCAGTACCATGGCCTCACATGCCTAATCTAATGTCCCACAAAAACTCAAGCCTCCACTTACCAGTCTTCATGAAATTTTGCAAAAAAAAGCACTCTGTGTCGTCAATTAATATGTAGTTACTTTGTCGATTTTAGTTGCTCAAAAGACGATCAACACGAAACACTGTCGGATCTCGTACATGGCGATGCTGACGGGTAACAGCGTGGTGGTGTGCAGCAAGGATTACGACTATGGACCGTGGAATCTGACGAAGTACAATGTCGAGTATTGTAAAGAAGTTGAGACGACAACATTGAAGCATATACCTGATGGGCTCGCAGCTGTCACGCTGAATGGAAAATATTGCGTGGTTGTGTCCTACATGTAAGTTTTCGTATCATTACGAAAATAATTTGAACCGTGTAGCTCGTAATAAAGTGATCAACACAAAATTGGTACAGTGTTCTTAAGTGAAAAGTCCGAGCAAATAATGCAGCTTAATTCAAAGATTTGATTATTTAAATTTTAACTGTGAAGTGCACTTAAAAATAATTTTAGTATGAAAATGATCTCATAATTTACATTATAAATCCGAGAAAACAGTACAAGTGCAAGGTTAAGTTGCTGTTGTATCATAATCGCCTATTAAAGGGAAGTTATTTTTTATGTTACTATTTACGTTTTTAGGGACAAGATGCAGATAGACTTTCACAATGCCAACAGGCTGGAAAAATTCGTGCTTAGTCATTCAGTTTCTTCACATCGACCAGGGCGCTTATGCTCAGCTTCTACTTCAATACTACTGTATGAAGATCAGTCAAAGGAGCCACGAGAAGTACGATGGTTAAACTGCAGCACATCGCCACCAAAACTTTCGAATCCAGCAGTTGGTGCGTTTAGCACTCACACACAGCAGGACATTATATGGGACGTTTGCTGCGTCAAACATGGTGACGGTAAAATGGTGGCTACAACTCGCGGTTATGATGGCGTGTATGCGTACAACGCCAACTCAGATAAGCTTGAGTGGCACGTAAAAGGAAAACTGACTGGCATGACACAGGACATATGCGCGGAGGCTTTGACAACAGATGGGTGTGGTCACCTGTTTGTATGTGATAGAGACAACACATGTGTCCAGATGTTCTCGGTGGATGGCACCTACATGGGACCTTTGATGAGAGAACAACGACAAAGTCTAGAACGACCGTTACAGCTTCGCTGGTACAAAAACAAAACATCCCTGGTTGTTGTGCACCCCAAGCGTGAACATTACACCATCAGTGTGATACCGGTTAACGTAGACGATGTTTCTATGGTCAGTGCAGATAGAACACAGGAGGAGAAAACACAAGAAGACGCATTGCCGGATAAGGGTACAGCAGACGACGTCATGATAGTAGACACAGTTCTAGGGAAAAAGAGCCAGTTGAATGTACCTGAACAGCAAGAGGCCATGCCATTCAAATTTAAAGGTAATACATACATTTTTATGTATATTTAGGAGGAAATTAGTATGTTGCATTGAAGACCAGCTCTATTATCGTTTGCAACCTGTAACTAATCTGCTAATACACAGCCTCCCTCAGAGGTTACTGCTGGAGTTTGCCCTATCCAGGGGTGTTTATTACGTGTAGATGGATGGCTGTGCATCGGCACATCTCATCTCATCAGTGATCCTTGAGTTAAAAGAATCTAATGCTTTATTCCTCTGGCTATGCCCGCAGTAGATGTATTCTGTAGGTAAAAGTAAGAATTCAATCAATTTTATAATGTCCATGTGGTAGAGACGACCTCCGCTACTGCGCGGTAATTGAAATCTTAACATTGCTACTCCTTTTCTTTCCAGTCGTATCGACAACTAGCACTGAGCACGACGTGATAACGTTGATGAGCGCAGTGGCAGGGAACAGTGTGGTGGTTTGTGGTAAACGGAGCGAACAGTGGAGACTCGCGCTGTACAACCTGCAGTACGGCGGGGAGCTGTGTCGTACCCGGCTCCCAAGCGAACCGGACGGCATGACGGTTGTCACACTAGACGGAAGACGATGTCTGGCACTTTCCTACACGTGAGTTCAACAATTATTGAAACATGTATGAATATATTTAGTACAGTAGAACTCCCTTTAAAAGGGCACCTTCAATTTACATTCAAACTGCTTGTATAACTGAGGTGCCCTCTCAAGTGGATGCTAAATACAACAGATGAAATAAAATTGACTTGAGGTCAAATTGGCTGTAAAGCAGGATTGCCTTTCAAGTGGGATGCCCGTTCAAAAGGAGTCTTACTCTTACTCTGTGTAGCCTTTCTAGAAAAAAGAATAAAAGACTGTGATTGTTTAAATTTTACCGCCTGAAAATAATTTCAGTAATAAACATTTTAATTGTGTCGTAGAAATACAAAATCCTTTGTTAGCTACGGCTGATCTATTGTCATTGAATAATGTGTCACCATGTGGATAAAAATGAAATATTTATTTGTTGTAGGAACAATAAGAAAATCTACTTTCACGACGTGAGCAACTTAAACGAAATCGTACTGAGCCATTCAGTAGCACCACACGTGCCAGGACCTATGTTCACATCATCACCAACCATGCTGCTATACGAAGACCTATCAAAATACCCGCTCGCAGTCCGGTGGTTAGACTGCAGTACGTCACCACCCAAACCAGCTGCGGGAATAAATGTCACACATACACAACAGATTCAAGTCTGGGACATGTGCTTTGTAAAGCACGAAGAGAAGGAGTTGCTTATCGCAACGCGTGGCCAGGGAGGTGGAATCTACGGTTACGACACAAATTCGGATAAACTTGAATGGATTGTTAAAGGTAAATTACCTGGAACAAATAAGAACATTAGCGCAGAGGCAGTGACAACTGATGGGTGTGGTCATTTATTCGTATGTGACACCAGCAATGCGTGTATACAGATGTTCGCAGTGGATGGTACGTACTTAGGCTGCGCTTTCAAAGCTGGTGAGCAGGAGCTTGGTGGACCCTGGAGAATTCGTTGGTGCAACAGCACATCGTCTTTGGCCGTGATACATATAAAGGATCTGCACCACAACATCAGTGTCGTGCAAGTTACGTCAGAGAACGAAGAGGCAGAAATGGTTGTTAAACTGGAAGAAACAGAGAAGTCATGTTCTGGTGAAGTGGAAGAGTTCGCCAAAGGCAAAAATATTGATGACGAAGATGTGATGTTTATTGAAAGTTCCCCAGAAAATGTAGCATCTTCGTCACTAGAAGCGACTCCAAAGTTCGACTGGAAAGGTACTGGTTTTATGTGAAATTTTACGAAGTTAGCAAATGTTCTTTGTAAAAAAATGTTAGTGGCATCGTAATAGATATGTGTGTATTTTGTGCAGATCCACTGCTTCACAGTGGTAAGTATACTTTAAAATAGTCTGTTGTAGGCCCCAGTATCTCGAGTGAACAGATTTTGGTGGCCAAATATTAGAATTGTATTTGTTACCGACAGCAAGGTGCCACACATGTGGGATGTTGGCACAATCAGAAAACGGTAATGTCTGTTTTTATCATTTCTACTCTTTTATTACAGTTGTTTCCACGGTGAGCACCCGACATAAACACATACCGTACATCAGCTGTCTCCCGGACGGCAGTATCGTGGTTTGTTGTAACGAGGATCAACAGTGGAAGCTGATCCAGTTTGATGTAGTTAATGACGAAGAGTTGGCGCGAGCGATACTCGACAATCAGCCTGATGGGATGACTGAAGTTATGTTTGGAGGAGTATCCTGTCTTGCATTATCGTACCTGTACGTATCACATATTCGTAAAAATCAGAAGGAACTTCTTGTTGATGTAATAGTCACTTAAGTGCTGGGTTTGTTAAACTTGGCTCAAATCAAATCTAAAACTGTAGGTGTAATGTCAGTATGTACGCCAGATGCAGGAAGTGCCTTTTGGGCAACTGGCATGACATGGTAGCATTAAAAACTTGAAAGCTGTAATAAAAGTGGCAATTAGAACTCTGATCAATTTCTTTAGTCTTTTTAGGACTCAAGTGTTAAGCATTGCATAATTGCTTGTTCTTCAGCTGCCCAGTATAATTATAAAGTTGGCTTCAGGGCACGCTCTGGTCATGTTGACAGTTGTGCCTTATGTAGTATACTTTCGTACTTTGTAGTAATATAATACTACTGATATTTTCTCTCACAGGAACGACAAAGAAATCGACTTCTACGACACAAACAACTTGCATGAACGTCTGGTCAGTTTTCCAGTGGCGCCACACCTGCCAGGGCGCTTATGCACTGTAGGGGGTTCCACTCTTCTGTATGAGGACGAATCAAAACACCCACACGTAATACGGTGGCTTGAGTGCAGTGCTTCACTGCCTAAACCATTCCAACTAAATATCACTCATTTAAAAGTCCATAGTGGTATATACAGCATGTGTTGTGTGCAAGAAGGAGACAGGAAACTTCTGGTCACTGCGCATGGCCACAAAGGTGTTTCCGTATACAACACCAACACGGATAAGCTGGAGTGGGCTGTAGAAGGCGAAGTTGCTGGTGTGAAAGATGTAATCAGCCCACAGGGACTTACGACAGATGGACGCGGTCATATCTTCATGTGCGATAAAAACAACAAGTGCATCCAGATGTTCTCGATAACCGGTGATTACATGGGCACGGTATTAGGACGGGGACGACATGCGCTGCGCAAACCGTGGAGAATCTGTTGGTGCGACAAGACGTCGTCTCTGATTGTTGTGCATAAAAAGGACAAATATTACCGTATCTCTATCGTTAGAAATTCCACAAATTAAGCAAACGTCAGGAACTTTACCGAAATTGATAAAGTACTAAGTCTAATGATGTTGTATTTTATTGCCTGACTGCCTGGTTAGTAAATGAAATACGTTTTTGTTACTTTATTGAACAAAACAGGGTAAAGAATTGTATATTGTGACTTGCCATTCTGTTTACAGATGTATTGGGTTAAGATATGTTTCATGTCTGGTATCTGATTATTTTGCGCTTGCCTCAGCCATATTATGTTTCCAGACATCTTCACGCGTGAAAAAGTGTTGACTTTGAAGAATCGAGGGAAAGTCTCTTTTGCTATCCAGCCTATAAAAATTTTGTATGACCCTGCCCGAACTATTTGAATGCACGGTGGAAAACACAATTAAAATTTCTGATTGACAACTGCAATTTCCAAACTATCCATGAATTTTGTAAATGTAATTTTGTATGTATTGTGTATGCCTGATGTAATTTTGCAGTAACTGCCTCAGTGTATATCGCTTACACGTATTGCTTTTAACTCCAGATATTTGCATTTCACACAAACTGTACTTTCGTAAGTCTCCATGTCTTTAGCAATTTGTTCAATGAAGATCATTTTAAATCCTTCGGTTTATTGGCTCATTTGGCATAAATTCCAAAGAGCCTATAGAATCATGAATTGTCTGTCGTCCGTCGTTGTCATTGTCGTTGACGTTGTCGTCTGTGTGCAGTTACCCTGAGCACACTGTTGATCATAGAGACTTCATATTTTGTACACATATGCACAGATGTCCTCCCTCCATGCACAACAAATATTATGTCAATATGACATATATTCTTAAATTGGCAGCCATATTTGTTTTTTTCTTTGAACCTTACTCCTGGACAAACAGTTGATGTTACAGACTTCATTTTTGGCAGGTTTATGCATCTATATGCCCTCTTTATTGTGTGTGAATATTATGTTGGTGCCACCTATATTTCAGGTTTAGCAGCCATATTTGTTATTTTCTCAAATAATTATTTGAG
>JBCAUI010506384.1:0-12902 GCA_038406195.1 Haplosyllis anthogorgicola | reverse complement strand
ATTTGGTGCGGAAAAAAGGTATCGATATAAGCGGGATATCGATATAAGTGATATCGATATATCCGGGGAGGAGTGTAAACAGACCGCACGTCGAGGTTCAGGTCCATCAGGACCTATGTTGTTATTTTGTTTTGGTTCGAGGACAATTTTCACAATCTTCTTAACTTCCCCAAGTTGTTGCAACATCAGCACATCCGTTGAAGGGTCAGACATCCTCACATTTACTTGTCAACTTCATATCGTGTTACATGTAAAAAGCCTCAGTGAGAACCATAACGGATTTAATTGCCCTCCTTCGTTGGGCAATTATATTTGGTGAGGCCCTCACTTCGGGCCTTAACCGTATTTTCAAACACTTGTAGAATTTTTTTTTGTTGTTTACTGTTGTGGTTAATACATTTACATGCAAATACCTAAATGGATCCTTGGCTCATGCTTCAATTGATGAATTACTGTTGTTAGAACTGTGTACAACAAATATATGTAGGATTTTCAAATAAAACATTGCAAAAAATGCCGTTATTTGGTTGTCAGTGTACATGATAGTCAACATTGTTAATAACTCGTTCATGTCTAAGTAACTGTACATGGGAGAACAAACTAAAACACCATGACATGATGAGCAGTTTTGCGAGATTTCGAGCTGGCCCAAATGGCAAACATCCGACCATCCAACTTTCTAGTCCACTTTAGCCTACAGAGTTAATGCAGAATTAGCAAAAACGAACATTCTTTTCTATTTTCATAGATATCAACAAGCAAAAAAAATTTACTGTACAAAATTCTTTATTCATGTGCACAAATGGATAAAACTCATACAATAATCATGGATGTGTTGCAACGTATTGGGGACAATACATTAAAAAACGTTTTTTACAATTTGTGTGAATAAAATTTTTTCCGTTTTTGGAATGCTAGTCTTACACTCTTGGGAGTCGACAGGGAAACTTCTATTTCTTTGAAACATAAAACCTGCTTAGTTTCATAAGTATTCTAAATATAATGAAGAAGATCTCAACCACAGTATTTTGCCGATATTTAGTACTGGAGCCAACATAGGCAGTAACAATGGAATTATTTACATTGTAGTTTTACAGCTCTGCAGATTCTGGACAAGGATAAATATAAAAATCGACTACACACGAATAACATGTGCATGATTCTATCATTTACAGTACGTTATTCTCTTCTTCTTCTCTAGTTTTCTTCGTGAAATTCATATCTTATCAACTGGTTCCTGATTTATCGTCCCTCAACTGCAAAAACAGATGGTACAAATAAATTAATTGCAATGACATTACAACTCACATTTGCCCAAAACCATCCAGATATTGAGATAATGCACCCACATTGAAATTATTCTCAATTTATAACTTAACGCAATTGTCGCTCATGCATTACAATTCCAGAAATACGTACAGTGGTCCCCGGTTATATCGATAAATTTGCCGACATAAAATTGAATTGATACAAGCAGGATAAAGATATATGCGGAACAAGTATCTACATATTTTAATTTGACCGACCGCAAGAGATTGTACCGATATAAGCGGGGACAACTGTAATAGTCGTTCATACATGATATAATTTCGAATAGAAATGGCAGAAAGTACAAGTCTTCGAAAAGAAATTTTTTATACTCACAATATGACGACACATCTATTTCCTCTGGCAACTCAGTGATATTTACTTCGAATCTCTCCTGAACATCATTTAGAACTTTTGCATCCCCCTCATCTGATACAAAAGTGATGGCCAAGCCTTTGGTTCCAAATCTACCGGCCCTTGCTACCTGAAATTGAGCATGCAAATCCTTAATTAAGCACTTTGTCTTGATGATGTGTCGTTGCCTGTACTTGCCCATGAGGCAGCATGTGTGCAACGGTAAAAGCTCACTTGTCGCAAATAAAATACTCAAGACATACCACATTCTAGTTTTACTGCTTATGTGTAAATGAAATCCACAATTTATCCATTGAATATACTTGCCCTGTGCAGATATGTGTCGGAATCCTCTGGCATGTCGTAGTTGAACACGATGTTCACACGCTCAATGTCCATGCCTCTTCCGAAGAGGTTTGTTGCGACTAGAATACGTTTCTGGAAATCTTTAAACTGCTGGTAACGAGATAATCTACAAGAGAGCAAAGTGTATGATACAATGTGCACACTAATAACAAAATACAACTATGAACAATGACCAACAAATTGTGCTGAATTTCGAGGACAGCTTCAAGTCATGGCAACGACTTGACACCGAAGACAATCCAGACCTTCCTGTTCCCCCGTAAACAATTCATGAGACAGTTGGTGCATTACTGAATCACGCCAAGAACATAGGGGTTACGTTATTCCATAATGTATAGGCAATGATTGTACGATCTAAAATGAATTATTATACTCGTCCCGGGATATATCGATATTTTTGGTGCGCTAAAAACATATCGATACAAGCGGGATATCGATATAAACGGAATTGATAAGCAGGGAAAATATCGATATATGTATTTTTTTCAAATTTTACTTTTGGATGGAATATGATTGAGGGTCATCTCTAGTGTCTACACCTAAACACTTGTCCCCGGATATATCGATATTTTTGGTGCGGGAAAATAGCATTGATATAAGTGGGATATTGATATGAGCTAAACAATTAACATGAGGGTCTATTAATTTGGTGCAGAAAAAAAGTATCGATATAAGTGGGATATCGATATAAGCGATATCGATATATCCGGGGAGGATTGTAATTTTGTTTGAGACTTGGTTTGTTTGTAGTGTATGTCGTTTTGTGATACTGTTTTACAAAAAAAATTTCTTTACAATTACATGTATGCGGATTATTACTACGAGACGTGATGTTGCTTGAACATTCTCATTGATTGCATATAAATAAATACAAATTGAATGTAATTGATACACAGAAATACCAGTGAATATAAGACAAGTCATTTTTGAGTCGAGTATATTCTCATTATTTTCCAGTATTAAGCTGGTTAAATGAATGTTGTGATCATTGTTTTGACTTTTCATTTCCTTTTTTGCACATTTTCCTTATGTTTGGTGCAATGAATTTGAGATGAATCTTATTTTGTGAATTAAGGTATGTGTGGGATGGAGCAATATTGTGTATAGATTTCTAATTTAAATGTTTCTAAACTCATACATATTCAAGACAAGAGCCGTCGTAATGTTTCTGAAAAAAAATATATGTTGCGTTTGAAGACGCAAACGAGAAACGGGGTGAATGAATCGTTAAATTAAGGTACAAGTGTCAGCAGAACGAACCGTCAGTAGTAAAAAATAAGCTCATCGTCATATTTTATTGTACTAATGTCTGCCCAGATTTTCGTTTACGCTTTCTTTGTTCGGGCATAAGTGCTATTTTGTTACGAGCTGGTCATGGTTTATGCTTGTTATATTTTTACATGCTTCGAATGTGTAAAACTGGAATAAATGAATTTCTTGTATATTTGGATTCGCGTTTGATATATTGTTAATACTGGGTTAATTTAGCCTTCTTAATTATTTTTGTTTTACCCAATTAGGCTAATTTGCCTCTTTAGGCAAGAAATTTCATACCATTATTTTTAATATTACTATCGGACCAAGCGCAAGTTTTTGCCCTAACAAAAAGTGCATTATTCATCCAATAGTGTGTAAAATTAAAAATCAATCAATTATTTAGAATGTTGTTTATATATTTTATTTTAAGATGATATCCCTGGAAAATAAAAAAATTATGACTAAGATGAAATTGAACTTAATTATTTTATTATGCCAAAATTTGCAGTTTTTAAAATAAATAATGTGACACTTTTTTGCATAAGTTTTCTAGGTATTCCAGTGGGACAAAATAAATTTATACACATGAAATAAATTTATTTTACAACAGATCTACCTTGAAAACATTAGGAAAAAATGTAAAATATATTTTGTGAAAATTAATTGTCAAAAAAAATGGCCATAAGTAGCTTATTTTTTTCCAAAATGTCCCTCTACCCTAAAGTTAAAATAAAAAATATTAATACACTTGTACCCAGATATATCGATATTTTTGGTGCGGGAAAATAGCATCGATATAAGCGGGATATTGATATAAGCAGAACAATTAACATGAGGGTCTATTAATTTGGTGCAGAAAAAAGTATCCATATTAGCGGGATATCCATATAAGCGATATCGATATATCCGGGGAGGAGTGTAAAATCTTCGAGTAGGCATAAATTCTTTCAAATTCATTGCTTTGTTATTATGACTTTAGAAATAAAACGTATCATGGAACCTTTGAAATTATTTTAAAAACACTCAATCATTGAAGACTGATAAAGCTATTGACGTTACAGACAGCTTCAGTAATATATTAAGCGCAGCGTGAGCGTGCAACATAAAATATCAAAACCGAAAACTTAAAATGACAATCAATAATTGAGCTACTTCTTGTTACACTCATCCCCGGATATATCGATATTTTTGGTGCGGAAAAATGGCATCGACATAAGCGGGATATCGACATAAGCGGAACAAATATCTACATATTTTAATTTGACTAACTGCAAGAGATTGTATCGATATAAGCGGGATATCGATATAAGCGATGTCGATATATCCGGGAAGGAGTGTATATACCTGTGTCCGTTAGACTTCGACAAAGGCAGATGCGTAGGTGGAGTGCGGGGTGGATAAAGAACAATGCGTGTAGTTAGTCCCCAGTGTGCTGGCTCAGCTCAAATGTAAGTCTATTGCCTCAATTAATCAGTTGCCTCTTTTCCTTCTGACACACAGTCTTGTATCAGTATCTCAATAATAAGTACGATAAGCATAAGTGTAAGTGTACATGCTTCTCAATAAAGTGCCTGTCTTAGATCTCAACTGCTTAAGTATGCCTAAGAAGTATGATTCCAACATCTGTGCCAAGGGATTAGGGAGACAATTAGCCAATTTGCTTCGAAGGCTAAATTTGCCAGAAGACTATCCTGACCAAGGTACACTCCTCCCCGGATATATCGATATCGCTTATATCGATATCCCGCTTATATCGATATTTTTTTCTGCGCCAAATTAATATACCCCTCATGTTAATTGTTCTGCTTATATCGATATCCCACTTATATCAATGCTACTTTCCCGCACCAAAAATATCGATATATCTGGGGACAACTGTACACCTCTCATTTGATATTCTGGTGATGTGAAAGTAAATTAGATTCAGATCGAACCTACAGGTGTATTTCAATACGTTGTCTTTACAATCCACACCAGAAGGAATTGTGTAAACCCAACTTGACCATTCGCAGGATTGAAGAGAGATATATACACTCGTCCCCGGATATATCAATATTTTTGGTATGGAAAAATGGCATCGATATAAGCGGGATATCGATATCAGCAGAACAAATATCTACATACACTTGTCCCCGGATATATCAATATTTTTGGTATGGAAAAATGGCATCGATATAGGTGGGATATCGATATAAGCAGAACAAATATCTACATATTTTAATTTGACTGACTGCAAGAGATTGTATCGATATAAGCGGGATATCGATATAAGCGATATCGATATATCCGGAGAGGAGTGTATCTTAATTTGACTGACTGCAAGTGATTGTATCGATATAAGCGGGATATCGATATAAGCGATATCGATATACATGTATCCGGGGAGGAGTGTAACGGGAATGGTTCTATGACCTCTTCAGCGGTACCATTTATCCGCCATTCGTTTCACTTCAAGAGCACCATGCAGATCTGTGTTCTGAAACAGCTTTGAATCCTATTTCTTTTCTTCTGAGATCTCTAAGACGTAAATCGTGCAAACATTTCTTTTTCAGCACTACTAACGTAATATGTAAAACTGTTGGGCTACTTTCTTATGTCAAAAGGTCTATAGCTGACACATAAATTTCTTTTCCTATCAGGTGGGAAAGCATTCTCCTCTCGTTGCTGGGACTAGTCACATTTAGGCTTTGTAGAAGTTGATACATTGATCGATACATTCAAAGCTATTTGATGTACTAAATTATAAGTGTGGTAAGAAATGTGGTACTTTCATTACAAGATGAAATACATCTTCATGTCTTGTAAGGTTTTTCTTATAAGGTTGTTTGCCAAGGGTGTCATTTAATTCGACTGTGTAAACAACAGTAATGCACATCTGTAAATCATTCAGTTTTCAATAATTTAAAAACGTGATGCCATATCTTAATTCCCATGACCTTTATAGCAGCATGGAAGGTACTAAAAAGAAACAGAAGAAACTTCATGACACTTCAAAGTAAAAGATAATTAATCTGCTAAATGGTAAGAGCTTACGACCACGCTGGGATTTTTAATTATTTACCTGTAATATCACAGAGCCAGGTGGCTTTTACAAAATTATACACGTACACTCCTCTCCGGATATATCGATATCGCTTATATCGATATCCCGCTTATATCGATACTTTTTTTTCCATACCAAATTAATAGACCCTCATGTTAATTGTTCCGTTTATATCGATATCCCGCTTATATCGATGCTATTTTCCCGCACCAAAAATATCGATATATCCGGGGACAAGTGTACTTTAGTCAGTGTGACAGGTGAGTTACAAACAACGCTCAAACGGAGGCCTATGATAAACATCCTGACCGGTCAAATTATTCATCTTGGATCTCCAAATGTCTCGCATAATGTCTTTGCCTTATTTTATAAACGTTTACTATGTTAAGTATTGTGTTAAACGTTTAAAGGTTAGCAGCATAAAAAGAAACATTTGATATATAAAAAACTCCCTTGAGTACAAACCCACATGGCTCGGTGAGTCTGTTGACCGTCAAACAGTATAAAACAACACATCAAACCCAATTCTCCATAAAGAGGAAGACTGCTATTCATTGCTTCACCGCACATGCGGCCCATGTCTGTAAAAAGATCCACTCTAATATAGATTTTCTGACATTTTCTTGTGCAAGTAATCTGTCAGAAAAACAATTCCCACCGCTGCAATTTTAGTTATGAGGAAATACTTTATATGTAAGTTAGTGGAAACATAACCACGTGTATCATTTTATTTATTATGGTGACCTCTCAGTGTGATTGCTTTTTGAAACGTACAGATTTTAAACCAATACCATGTAAAGTATCTGTTGGAGACAAGACATTAGATTGCAGCAACGCTCAAATGCTGGAAGGCCTCTTGTTATCGCATATTTCAGACTCTCACTTGTCCTTTCAATTCCCATCGTTCACATGAAGAACTCTTCACAAACAGCTGGTGCACAATCTCAAAACAACCCACTCATGCCAAATAAGAGGTTTTTAACGTTTAATTTCTGTACAATAGCTTCTGGTAGACAACTTTCTCAGAATATGTAAAGATAACATAGATTGGCTTCTAAATCAATTACATGTACTGCAGGACACTCAACTGCTAAGGGAAGTCAAGTCTGTTAAACAAAACTCCCAAGTCTCACTTTAGGCTTGCAACATTTTGATATTCAAACGATACACGAAACTTGGCTGAGTGGGTAGCATAGACAGAATTGCATTACATCGGGCATTGATCTTCGAAAACATTTAATATCAATCTAAATACACTTCCAAAGTAGGTAGAAAATCCCAAAACCAAAATTCTTTTTAAGCAGAAGCTTTTCACAGCGCCATTTCCAAATATGGTCACGTTATTACGTAATATTACACATAACTTTGAATCATGAAATAAAATTTATAGCTAAATAAATTGTTTTGTAATGTAAGGGTCAATAACTCTAAATTACAGTTCAATAATGATTATTTCGAGAAAACAAATGAATTGAAATGATTAACATTTGATTTATTTTTTGGTTAAAAGTTCTGGAACAAGAGATCTAATGGAGTCATGCAATGCAGAAACTCTTAACTGCTACACCCAAGAATATCGTTTGCAAACATCTGTAATGCCTGCAATTGTATGAATTCATTTAGTGTAAGAACAAACAATTTGAATGTTCAACTTGATGATAACTTGATATTTAATGAGTGTGTCTTCATATCCCTGAAGCAGAATCATATCACAAAAGTGCATCATTGCCCATTCCAACAGGTGGCTTTTAAGATCGAAAGCTCCAAATCATAAAGCAGCTTAGACCGTAATTTATCTTTACACAGCTGCTTGAGCACAACCTCGTGAGAACTAAAAATGGAAAATCCATCTCGGCTTATTCGAGCTGATTCACAAATCCTCAGTGTTAATTTAACACATTTTATTTATTATGGTGACCTCTCACTGTTTGGATTAGCAATGAATAATATGAAGAGAAAGGAAAACAATTTCTAAATAGTTTTGAATGTGTATTACTTTTCTCTCATTGAATGTACATCTTAGTGAAGCAGACTCTAATTTAAGCCGCTCCTAGCTTGCTGGAGCGGCTTCGTTCAAAGAGTTGAGATTCGTGTGAAATGATGAACACAAATGTGGGACTGACCACCCCCCCCCCAATCAGACAAAAGTTGACTGACCCCATTGGACAAAAGTTGACTGACCCCCTCCCCCTACATCAGACAAAAGTTGACTGACCCCTCCCCCATTGGACAAAAGTTGACTGACCCCTCCCCAAGGGAAAATGAGTTTCTGGCCATTTCAGATCATTTTAGCCACTTTGTGTGTGTGTGGGGGGGGGGGGGATTTCCAGTGTATTTTGCCATTGGACTTAGACTTTCTTTATGGAGTTGGCTCAAGGTACATACAGTGAGTTGAGGGAGCTGCAGTGAGTTGAGGGAGCTTGCTCAAGGGACAAATGGTGTGCACTTGCAACATGCAACACCTAATTGGGCAAAAATCATTACTTTAAATTGGATATCTAAGTAAACTGTCACTTTAAATGCACTTTAAGAAATGGCACATCTAAGTAAATCATCACTTTAAATCCGCTTTAAGACCTAAAGGACCAAAAATTGTTACTTTAAATAGGATATCTAAGTACAGTTGTCCCCGGATATATCAATATTTTTGGTGTGGGAAAATAGCATCGATATAAGCAGGATATTAATATAAGCAGAACAATTAATATGAAGGTCTATTAATTTGATGCGGAAAAAAAGAATCGATAAAAGCGGGATATCGATATAAGCGATATCGATATATCCGGGGAGGAGTGTAAATCGTCACGTAAAATGCGCTTTAAGACCTAATCTGTTGAAAATGCATTCCCGGACGGGAGTGGCTTTGCAATCTGTGATTGTCTCGTTGTTAAAATTCGGAGAGCAAGAGTTACCATCTATTTGTTTTACTCTTATCATCCTTGATGTTACACACACGAATAGATCTATTTTGTTGAAATATCGACTGACTGCTAATTTGGTCACATCATTTGCTGTACTCTTCATGCACCAAAGTTTAATTGCAATTTCCGCTTTATTTCCTTTGCATCTTGAAGATGTATGACTCTTATAAATAAAATGTAGTCGGGATCGAGCATATTCCTCGGCAATTCATTTCCAATTCCATTACTCTGGTTCCTTAAAGTACTCCCAAAAGGCTTCTCAGGAATTCAGAGTCTAACTTTTCAATCCAGGTGCCTTCAAATTACAACTCGTAATGAACAGCTGATGCATCACTCAAGGCATACATAATCACGTTCCAGAGATGAAGCTTTATACATAAAGTTGGCATTGTGAAAAACAGCCGCATAGAAATCTTATCCATATTGCATAATTTTCAGGTTTGGTTGTTGAATTGTTTATCAACTTTTTTATTAATCATGTATCAATGAGAAGAGAATGATAATACAGAGATGCTATGCTGAGGTAAAATAATTCCAGTTATTCCTTTCTTTCATACACATAGTCTTGTATCAGTATCTGTACAAGAAGCAGACAAATCTTGAGCTTTTAGAACAATTAAATGGAAGTCAATCTATTATAGTGAACAGATAATAAATGAATATGAGTAAAAGAATCACCTTTATGTAAAATTTCAGATCTGCAGTTTTTTTAAAAAAAACAAACAAACTAGGTAAAACCGTTCCTTTGGACGGTTACCCTCCCCTAAAAACATACTGAAATTCTCCCATAAAATTCCTGTCAACCCTAAAACAAATGTTCACTCCAAAAAATCCCATCCCCCCCTTTAACCTCCATGACCTTTGACCTAAAATAATACAGGGCTTGTCCAATCACACAGCAGAATACTGATCTCCTTATCAAATCACAGGACAGAAGACAAAGGATGTTTGGTAGGGTGTCAGCCATGTGACATTCTAATCTTTAATAGTATGATATTCCACATTGAAAGTACATGTAAACGCCTAGATCCAGACGATGCTGGTGTTTGAAGGTAAGTGAAAAATACTTGTCTCTATCTCGAAAAGCCCAGAATAGCACAAATAACTGAACAAAAAACTCGTTTGAAGAATTATTTTGCCACTGCATGCCCCACAGAAATTTGATGCTTCTACATCAGCGCTAATTTTTTTGCGCACACTGAAGTTATCACGTTAACAACTACAAGCTTCCACTTTGTGCTTTTTTTTGTTTATCAGCAATACTTTATTTACAATGCCGTTTTTAGAATCACAGGTTAATTGCTTCCAAACGTCAAGATGCAATTCTTTTAAAATTGCAGAGGACTATGCCTGTAGTAACTTACGATGATTATATTCTATGTTATCATTAGTCTTTAAACCATTATATTTAGATTGTATCCTTTCCAAAAATCATAAACCATGTAATGCAGCCAAATTTACTTTGACCTAGACCAAGTTTACTTGGCTTAGTTTTTGGTTAATATTGTATGCATCTAAATTATTACCTTCGTTAAATTAAATAAATTTATTGTTTCCACCGAGGCTGGGAGATCAATTCGACAGATAACGGCCAGAGAGCATTTCGATTTAGGATTAGCGGAAGTTTAAAGGAACTAATATTGAAATTTATTTGTTAACAATTAACCGATATAAGCGGGATATCGATATAAGCGATATCGATATAAGCGGGGAGGAGTGTATCGTGTGTCATGTTGATAGTGCCATGTAAAGTGATAGCAGGTCATAATAGTAAAACGGCTTCCTTGTGTCTCACACATTAAATACAGAATATCCGATGATGTAGACATCGGCCTTGTCACTATCAATTTTATATTGTAGAAAGCCCTAATAAATCAAATATAAACACTAGAACCAGTGTTTGGTGCTTCTATTTACGTGAAATTTTATATTAAACAACTGTTCTAACGCGAATCTGTCATACTAGAAGGATGCTTAGTGCACCCCTTTCATCGTAAACTTTTGTTGTAGCATCGCAGCATCGTGCAAAGATGTGTGGGGATTAATTGAGCTGTAGCGGGTTGAATGGGCAATTGTAAAATAGACTATTCAATAACCGTTAAGCCTTGCAAGAGTGGTGAGATGTATGATGAAAAATAATGAGCGTTGTTTAACCCCCCACACGATGTAACAAGGAAAATGTACAAGTAACGCTGGACTGTAAACGCCAATACAAATAATGCTAAGGCGGGTCATTATTACAGTTAGATGTTAGAAATGCAAAGGGTGATTGTTTTTACATTTCTTGACTTTTTTGTATTTTGCAGCAATTCTCTTGATATGTTTCATTTCTTTAAGTTATTATCCGCTATCTTCGAAAGTGGCCCAGAATAAGTTTGACCAAATATTGACTGGTGATAGTCGCACACATGTAAAAGAAATTGGCGTTAAGGCATCATTTTGGACTGTTACAAACGTTTTCCGTCTTTTTGTTGTGTTTATTCAGAGGAAGCCTGTATCATTTTTGAAAATGCTGCTGCGTCTGTGTAAACGTGTACAGACCACCATCTGAAGAGTAGGTAGCCATTAATCGTATTTGTAGTGACAAACAGCAACGGGGCTTCCTTTAAGTCTTCTGTTTCCTTGTCGTTTAATGGAGATTTCATTGTAATGAATAGGAAACTGTCAACTTTCATTCCACTTAGCCATGACTTAGACCTTCTCTTACTTTCATTTCATTACCTTTTGCTGGAAACATAAAACTTAAAAAGCAAGTCAAAAAAGTCCAGATCGCACGTGCATGCAAATGTCAAGACCTAACAGTAATTATATGTATTATAGAGTTGTTTTAGGACTATCAATATTTCTTCATATCTGTGATTCTGCACAACAGATTTAAATTGGCGGAAAGGAAAGCTAAATTGAATTTAGTGTTAGTTCAAATCATGCTTTTCTTTAAAAGTGTCATATTTGGTATTTTAGCATAAAGCCCGATGAGGCATGGTCTTCCTTTCTATTTTGGCCTCTCACTGGTCATAACAGTGACAAATATTGGTGTCGTTCCAATACATTTCACTCGTATATCAAGACAAATCATTGCACTTGCGGGCACGGACCAATGTGAACCGAAAGGGCTTTATGCATTCTGTTTCTTCATTGCTTTAATGGACACATTGATATGGATTGAAAAGCTGTAAATGTCTCAGCTGTTTAGACATAGTTATAAGCATTTCATCCTTGACAGACAATTTAGAAGTTAATCTGAAGTAAAGAGATAGTTACTTGGAGATATAATTTTACCAAGAGAATTCAAAGTGTTGTGTTATTTTTGACAGCAGAAAAACGCAAATATTTAAAATTCAGAGCATAGAATGTTATATGTCTTCCGGCGCCCAGGGAATGTTTAGAAGGAAATCAAATTATTTGGACGTTAACAATCCAGAGACTTCAAATGATGTGACACTTTGAAAATCAGCTCGTTTTGATTGCATCCTGCCAAGGAATGAAATTGTCCGATAAAGATATGCGTACTTACGTTGTCATATTGATATATTTTTTCCGTGCCAAATTTCTTCCATTGACCCCAATGTTAATTGTTTCGCTTATATCGATATTCCTATATCGATTTCCCCGCTTATATCGATATTTCCAACACAATAGAAATGCCCTTAATC
>JBCAUI010506373.1:0-12903 GCA_038406195.1 Haplosyllis anthogorgicola | reverse complement strand
CTTATGTAAGTTTAGTAGAAATAAAAACATTAAATGTCATTGGAATTTAAAAGTATAATAGATCAAATGTAATGCAAATGTGACACGATGCAATGATGCAATTTAAAATTAGATATACCGACGCTTACATTACAAATTAGTTATAAAATAATGAGAAAAAAAATAGATACATGTATTGGCAAAGAAAGAAATAGGCAAGGTGCACATGAATTATTGTTTGTCAAATAAAATAAAAGAGTCTATATAAACTTCAGATTTATATTTTCGAGAAGATTTGAGAACAGATACATCGTGAATTAAATCTTAAAAAGATCGATTCCACGCAGGCCAGATGAGCGCAAGGCGGGAATGAACTCATCTCTCAGATGGCAGCACTAGTTTTATTGTTGTAAAAAAGATGCGGGTACCAGATTACAATGAAGCCATACAGATGACAAAAGTCAGAATTTTGACTTGAATTTTAACATAATATTTGATTGAGAGTCGTTTAAATCATGGGTTCTTGTCGAAAAGAAGGGCTTGGAAGATGGTTGTCCAACAGAGAAATTGGTCAGAAGTCTGAGAAGGGAACCAAAGATAGACTGGCTGCAGGATTGTATGGGTCCATCAAACAAGTCAGATCATGGAGCCCCAAGGAGCACCCGGACCACACACACCACGGGGGCATCTTCAATTTTGATTTCGCTACTGATGGGTATGATTTCAGTTGTAAAACCTGTAACATTTAATGGTTGATAATCAGCTTGTCTAGTACTAGTAAATGTAATATTAGGCGGGATTTGTTCAAGGACATATTGTATATTCCATTCATTGCCTGCTTTGTGCAAGATTGATAGATTGAACACACCGAACTCCTTCTAAGTCTTTACCCTAAAACTCACAAGCATGCTCCTATAATGTGTATACTGTACATTTTTTAGGTCCTTACTGGTTGCTGCCTGTGAAAGACAGAGTTTCCTGATGTTTGATCCTTTGAGTGGCAAGTTAATATCGGCTAGAAACAATGCTCACAATGATTGTGTTAATTGCATCAGGTGAGTATGGTTATCAATAAAGAACAATAAGAATTTTCCCCCCCCCCCGAAGACAATCCTTTAAATTGAATTCAATTGAAACTATATCAATAAGCTGATTAACAACGATCAGAACATATTGGAGGAGATAATCTCGAAGAAAAAGGACTCTCTTTGTTGTTGAACCAGTTTCTATTGAATCATTCCGTCAAATGACAAGGATAGTTGAAGTGTAATGTTGACTTTTGTGTGCGGATAACTTATTTTAACATGATTTTTTGTGGATTTCTTCTTACAGGTTCTTAGATTCTCGAATGTTTGCAACTTGCTCAGATGATACAACCGTCTGTTTATGGGATGCACGATACATAAAACATAAGGTAAAGACATGTTTAGCTATTTTTACTGTATTCTAAGTGTACGTTTGTTGCTAACTAGGCTGCACTTGCCATTTTGTATGACCATATCCAATGATATATATTTTGTTATTATGTAATTCCGCAGGTTAGAACGTTGAAAGGGCATGCAAACTGGGTCAAAAATATTGAATATGCACACAATGCAGAACTCCTTGTTACATCAGGGTTTGATGGAAGCATATACGCCTGGGACATAAATAGGTTGGTTCTTTTCAATGGACATATATCTACTGCTTAGTGATTTGGACAGCGAGTAAAATAAAGGATGTCATTTTAATTTGTTTACTTACAATCAGTTCATCGGAGGAACAAAGAGGGGACGAGTTGAAGGTATTCACTCGAAGCACCGAAAAAATGCATGTGAATCATGGCAGTAGATCACACGATTTGTATTAAATATTTTACAGGTATGCTGAATCGGATTCATGTCAGACGCGGTTATTTCACACCAATGGGTTGATGAGGACAAAATTGACTCCGGATGCCAGTAAACTTATTGTTGCAACTGCTGGTGGTTACTTGATGGTCATTCACAATCTGGACCTGAATACACTCAGTACTGATTTACATGGTTTCAAACCGAATATGTACCGGCTGATGCAAATGAGTCAGCAACCAATTCGACAAGGTAATACGTAATTTTTGAGGTAAAACGTTTCCAGATAGGGAAACTTAAGTGAGCCAAATTGTACATTATCATGTGTGATGATAAACATACATTGTAAAAGTGCAATGTTATATTTTGTAGGATATCAGCACAACCATGTCTTTACAAGAAAAAGGAACAGAGTCGAATTGATTAGTGATTTTCCCGACGGGGACGATGCAGAAATGATTGCATCACTGGAGGTAATGCTTTCTGTTCTGTTCAGTCACACCAGTTAAATGTTTGAAGAGTACACAGTATAGCCTCTACGTGGTTACTTGTTGGCTGCCGTACGAGTAAGAGCATTAGAATTTAATAAGCTAATATTTGCAATTTTATGTTCACATAGGTCCATCCGCAAGGCTGGTGTGTTGTATCAAGAAATACAAGTAGCGACGAAGCATATGAGGTTTGATACTATTCAGTACTTTGTGGTGCTTTTGTGCAGGCTAAAGTCAATACATGTACTAGGAATTTAAAACATAAAGTAGTGGTAATATTTCTGAATAAACTACTATATTGGGGCTGATTGAGTATTAAACATAACAAGTTTATGGTCAGTGTACATATTTCAAAAGTAGTAGATCCCTTCTTTGTTGCATCAAATACATAGAAGTACACTAAAATGTTAACACCCTGTTCCATTACAGTGGACGTGTGTTCATGACATTCAGGACAGAAATCTCTCAAACAATGCAAGTGACTCTGATGATACAAGTGAAAATGTTTCTGAGAGGGCATGTTCAGCAAGTGGAGGCAGTTCCGGGAATGATTCAGATAAAGTAAACACAGGATCGCAGAGATCTGTTGTTGCTGCAAGAAGAAGGATATCCCTAAGAAGAAGTGAACCACCTACACAGTCAAATACTACAGCACACAGCCATGACACTAGTGATAGTTCGAGTCCTTTACCTAGTCAGCCATTGCAAGCAGCAAGTCCGCCGTTTATAATGTCTCTAACAGTCGATAACACTAGTGAAACAAGTAATTCGACGGATTCCATATCTACTGGACAACAACTGACCAGCAATTCTCCGGGAGGAACAGAAAATTTGAGTCGTACCTCTCATAGGGGTAGCGAAAACGTAGACAGTCAGGCGGAATGCCCTACAGACATCGATTCTCATGAAGAAGAAGACATAGAACCGTCGCCAACTTCTCCATCCCAGTATTCCACGGCACACAGTGTGACTCTCGGTGAATCAGTAACATTTATCATTCGTTCTGGTGCTCAAGTGGCTGAAAGGACCTTATTGTTGCTTGGTCAAAGCCAGCCTTCTCGTTCGCACAACTTACATATCCATCAGAATAAACAGAGGTTAACGCATTACATACAAGAGCCTAATGTGGGACGGGGATTTATCAAGGAGATAAACTTCAGTAACGATGGTCGCTTTATCTGTTCACCCTTTGGTTTCGGACTGAGATTACTGGCATTTGGACCACAATGCCAGGAACTGTGTGACCTTCAGCCCGAGAGACCAATGCAGCTATACGAATTAACTTCCAACATGAGCCACGTCAGTTCGGTTGTAGCCAGTAAGTTTTCGCCCACTCATTGTCTACTAGTCACTGGATGTTTAAATGGAAAAGTTGACTTTCACCAACCTGTTTTATAATGTTAACTTTTTTATCCGGAGACAATCTCATTTGCTATTTACAAGATCAAAGAAACCTTTTTGGTGACAGGTTACTACAGGTTACTGAAGTAGTCAAATTATCAGTCATTCACTATTCAAGGACAACGAAGAAGGGAATACAATTAGTTCTTTTTTAGCACAGATTCCTGGTAAACGAAAGAAATTACTGACTTTGATGTCAGAGTTGACGAATCTTAAAAGAATTTCATCAGATACAATGGAAACAAACGTTTTTTTGTTGTGCACTCTTTTCAAACACTGCTGATAATACTGGTTGTGCTTGCAGTACATGTGTGTGTAATATCTTAGTTTATACATTGTATTTAGTATTGTTGTATGTCGCATTTCTAGTCATTTATGTGTGGGTGATATTCGCCTAGAAATTAATTGAGTAAAAGTGAATATATAATTTCAGCATTTCGAAGAATGTTTGCTCATATCTAAGGATGAATGATTTACTTGTAAATGTTAGATATGGTTTTGGTCTACGACTTTACGTAAATGTAAATTCCCCATGTAAATTCCTTTTGACAGCTAGCTTTCCGAAATGTCCTGTCGACCTAAAGTGACTTAAGGAAAAAGTAAGTCAATAGTACTGTAAATTGTGTTTATTTCGGTACACCTTTTCACTGATGACAGTAAAGAAAATTATACTTAAAATGAGCTATATCGTGTAATTATCACAGACATACATCACAGTTTGCTAATTCAAAAATAAAGTATTATTTATGGACAAAATTTTAAGTTGTCATGTTAGAAATATGTCACATGTAGTAGACACAACTATTATACTCAATGAACATCGGATATGAAAGTGTAAAAATAGGCACACATTTCGCGGAAAATAATATCATCCCGTTTAATTTTTTGTTTATTCACTATTTACACATCTACGGATTTACCAGGCATCATACGTTTACCAGGCAAATCTATAGCATTATGTTACGCTACAAGTACATTGTTGAAAATTTGACACTGTAAGGGAAATGACGGTTTTAACCAACCGGAATATTTTGGCGATCGATAGAACTTACAATACAATTTTAATATGTTATCAGTTTTGCCAATAAACATTTTGGCGATGGGCAAGAGTAAAATTTCAGTATCTTTTGGCAATACGGGTATAAATATATACATGAATTTGCATCGAAATGTTTGTCTCAATAAGTACATTAAAAGAATTGAAAAAAAAATGCAGAAAGGATATGCACTGTATAAACACATGTATAAATTCGCTACAAACATTAATAAATTTATTCATCTCGATCGTGCCATAAATAATAATTGACAGTTTAATTACATGTATGCTGATGAAACATTGCATGAAAAAAGAGTACATGTAAATAAACTTTTCATTCTATCACAAAGAATTCTCACGATCAATCTGCAAGGTATTAAATTTTTATGCCACTGGTTAATGACAATTGTGAAAAGGTAGCAGAAAGCTTGCCAGATGAGGTTGTACTACTGGCTGATTTTAGTGATGTACTGCTTGCAGACATATGTGATATTGGACGCTGAAGAGCTGCCTTAAATAACATGGAATTTATATCGTCACATAGATGCATGGCTGCTTCAGGCTTTGGAAGCCTTTCTCGATCATACTGCTTGAGCTTCTGTACATCCATTATGTTTTTGCATTTATACACTACGGGGCGATCTTGTAGACCTTCCATCAGAGCCTTTTCAAGCATCTCGGGTGACAATTTCGGTTTTCTAAGCTTTGCTGCCGAATTAATGTTCTCATGTCTGATCGGAATCATGTTGGTGTTGGGTACAGGCCTTCCCCCTTTCTTCAGTGGATACTTGGGTTGCATAGTATATTCATCACGTGGAAAGTAATCAGGCAACCTTGGCAAGTATTCAGTCGGTGGTGTATGGGTTGATATGTTCCAGGGAGATTCATGTTTGACCAATCCTTCATCAATATCAAAAGGTTTCCTTTCACTTTCACCAGATTCTTCTTGCGGCTCTTGCATATTTCCATCCCCAGATTCTGGCCAATTTCTAAAAGTGCTGCTCTTTTGAGCACCAAAATCTGCTTTCTTACCTGTACCAGAATCAGACTTCACCTTCAGTGTTGGAGACTGCTTTCTTTTTGACGTGCGTTGGATACTGTTGGCTTTTTGTAATGAATCTTTTGGCTCCCTTTTCAGCATTTCCTTTTTGTCTGTCTTCGCTTCTTCTTCTTTATTCTCACTTAGAACTCCCTTGTCCTGCAACCAGTTTCTGTAGGCCAATTCTCCATAAAATTGTTGGTCAAACTTGTTCGTTTCATCCTGTTCAATCTCCTGCAACACTTGCTGCATTTGAACTTTTTGCAGCTGATACAATTCCTTAGAAAGAAAATCTTTCTCTCTGTGCCACATCTCTGCCCCAAGTATTCTGCAATTTGTAACAATAACTTCATTTTCAGAAACATGAGTTATAATGTGGTCATTCCGATACATGAACGTTAATTAAATTGCTGCTCTTATAAACGATGATCTAGTCCAACTTTGAAAGGAAATTACGTATTCAATACCTGGCACATTTTCTGTGACCCCACAACTTAGCCAGGTCTATTGGCTTTTGTCCTCTTCTGTCTTCACCGTCAATCTTGGCACCAACTTCAATGAGAGCTTTGAGACATTGTACATGACCTTCACTTGCTGCTTGATGCATCGGTGTAATAGCGTCATCATTTGTTCTGCAAAAATATAATATGGTGAACTGTAAACCTAAAGAAAGATTAGGTACATTTTGCGATTTAAAATAAATTAAACGTTCAAAATGGCCAATCCGGGTCACTGTACAGGTACTCACATTGACGGGTCAGCACCCTTATTGAGAAGATACAGAAGGCATTGAAACGATCGTTTTCCAGTCTGGTTACTTATAACCAGATGAATAGGTCTCCAGCCAGTAGTAGACGGCAAATTCACATCTATTTTTAGTTTGTCTATGAGTAGTTTCAAACAATCTAGACGACCGTGAATTGCTGCCAAGTGTACAGGTGCCAGACCCTGAAAGGTAAGAAAGTGGCGGTAAGAATAATTATTTTCTTCCTCCTATGTGCGAACAAAGTAACGAAAAAATTACTTGTACAACAGTTCAGTGCACATCGTTCCAGATTTTGACAGATTACAAGACGCATGTCCTTAGCAACATGGTAAACAGCATTGTGATAGTACAATTTATTGGATATAATTAACTGTATAATTAATGCTTACATTCTGGTCATGATTAACTGTTCCAACCTTGCTTCTCAGACTTTGCCTCAACCACTCCACATCACCTATAGCTGCAGCCATAAACTCATCATCCGATATTTTCTTGTCATTAGGTGCGGTCAACTTTGTTCTTCTTCTAACAAGACCCTGCTTCGGACGATCCATCTCAATAACTTTCTGTTATCTCTCTTCGTAACAAGTAAAGCGAATCGTACACACAACGAATAAATTCACAGACTACATATTTGATAGGGCTAATATCAACCCCGTTTCTTTTCAAGTGTCTTTTCTGTTTGTGTACAGATCGAAAGTTTGACAGCAGTGACCTTTGACCTCCAAGTCGCACCTGTCAAAGCACTTGCAAAATTATTATTTGCAACTTTTATCTGACGTACTTTTATTAACATTATTAGCATCATATTTGTCATGGTATATCTTATAAACTAAAATTCTTTAGTTCTGCCACGTATACATGTCGAATTGTCAATACTTTTGCTGCAAAATTGGTGTGTTTTTAATGTTATAAGGGGCCCGTTTCTAGGGAAACGTTGAAAAATGTCTGCGCCCATAGTTTGACAAAGTGATTTTCACACTGTTTCAGAATTTTGGTCTGGTGTTTTCAGACAGTTGCCTTTTCGAGCTAACATTAACGTTTATTTTACTTACTGTTGTTAAATTTATGCTAGAAAGTCAACATAACGGTGAAAACATGGCTACTGTTGATGAACAACCCGACGCCGTCACGGATCCAGAAGTTCTGCAAGAACTCAAACAACAGGCCTTCGAATATTACAAAGAGAATGGTGTGCCACAAAAAATGGAAGCGATCTTGAATTCAATGTTTTATGATAAACCATCGGATGTGTTTGGTCATCTTGTAAGTACAAGACGCTAACTGTGCTACTACATTGGTCTTGTCTCATAAAAGCTCGTTTTGTATGAAATATCAAAAATGCGTGTAGACTACAGTAAAGTCTGCGTGAAGACAAAGGTTGAAATTGCAAGGAAATTCTTTCGCTCGAGAGAATCTTTCTCTTGAGACAGACCAAATATAATGCATTTTAATACAACAGGTTGCAGAGAATTCCTTTCGTAAGAGACAAACTTTCGCTTCACGGGCTTTCCTTTCAAAGTCTTTACCGTAGTCTTAAACGACACCTGTCTTGAACGAATTCTTTCTTTTTACCCACACTTTTCACTGTATAAAAAACTGTTAAAACTAGTTTAAATGGCCCTGTGTTGGGCAACACCTCTGTCTTTTTTGACACTTTTGGGAGAGATAAGTTCAGTGTCGCTCAAGACGAGTTCTACTGTACAGTCAGAGATCTTGGACCACGACCTGGGGGCAAAGAAACTGTGCCTCTAACCGTCGCACGGGACCTTAGGTTTTGTTTTGAGAATACTCCAGTATGTTGCAAAAAGTACAGTGCAATCGTTGTAGAAATGATCTATTTTGCAGGCGAATTATTTTGAAGACATGGCCCTTCCACCTACGCTTACCAAGGTATTAGATTCTTTTCATTTTCTTTATACATCGATACATTGATGTTAATAGTGTGTGTATGACAACGTGTATTTCATACTTTTACGAATACAATTTTGTTGCTTTGAATTCCTAATAAAATACATACGCCTTTATTTTGTCGATTTACATACTGCAGATAGCTGCATCGGAGGCCCTGGACTGTAATGGTCAACCCACTATTCAAGCAAATACATATTGCCTCATTAAGAACAACGAAAAGGTATCCACAACTAATATATGCGTGAATATCTGTTGTCATATTATTTAAGTAATTTGATGGCATCCACTAGTTGAAATTGTTCATGTTGTTAAACGTTTATATGTGTACGTTTAGGTTTGTGGAAAGAGCTTTCTGGTAAACAATGCTGAAATGGATCCCGGTGCTCAGACGGAGGATCCGAAACATTCAAAATCCATGGCCAAAAGCATTGAGTTTATAGAGAATGAAATGTCGTCAGCATTAACTGGTTGTGATCCTACCAAGCAGGAAAATGCAGACGTGATTGTGTAGTAAGTATTTTTGCTAATTGATAGGAAGTAGAAATAGAAGGAGAATGTAAATGAAAAGCCGTCATCATTCGTGTTTAACTGAATTAATTAATATTTGTTTGAGCATCTATTGTCTTTTTTCACTTATGACTGTTCATTGATGCGTTATTTTAGTGATATCGTAAATAAATTGCTCGAGGCACAAAAAGAACAGGAACTTAAGGATAACCCTCCAAATGAAGAAAATGACAAGCCACCCACTCCTCCTGCTGGAAAGACTTCGCCGTCTAAACGAAAATCTGCTAAAGGGTAAATCTATTTGGTTGTTTTTGTTCGTACCTGAAAATCAAATTTACACTAGATACCGAGGAGAATTAAACATCTAAACCCAGTGCACATTTGCACTGCCAATTCTAAACAAATTGCAGGAAAAAAGGAGCGGCAGCAGCAGTGATTATTCCAGATGAACCAGCAGAAAAACTCATCAGTGGATCTGCTGCCGTGTGTGTAGTGTCACAGGCTATATGCAAGACGGGTGCACTATTGTCAGACAAACCACTTTACAAATATATAGCATCTTTAAGACATGGAGAGGTATGTAGAAACACGTCGTGTACTGATGTAAGAGACATTTCAAATCAATGTACAAACTAAATTAGAATAAGGAACATTCCTTACAGACCCCATACATGATTCTGACCTCAATTTTTTTCTTACATACTTGCATCACAAAATCTTGGAAACTATGTCACTATAATCTGCAGATGCCAGAGAAACTTCAACTGCCTCTGCCCATAGTGACAATGTTCACTTGTGGTAAAAATTCAGGCGGCAAGGTGAAAGGAGTCAAAGACTACATGATCATTCCCAGAGCAGGAATGCCTTACAAGGAGGTGAGTGTTTATTCACTGCTGGAGTGTATACGTCGTTTAAAGTTGCAAACTTTTTGAAGCAATTTTAGCCCTAAATGGCAACAGTAATTATATAACATCTAACCTTGTAGAGCGTGAAGCACATTACCAGCATCTATCAGCATATCTGTAAGGCATTAGTTGCAAAAACGGGGGTGAGTACTTTAATAGACTACCCATTATTAAAGGAGAAAGGTTGTGAATTGTAATGAAAACTTACTTTATGTATTCTATCGTATGCATTGTGCCAATTTGATGTTGCTATTTATAAAAGTTATTAATATAAAAATAACCAACTAATTCATTTTGTGAATAGGGAAAGACCAGTAATGTAAGTACACACACATAATGTTGTTGTAAACTGTTTAGAGTAAGATGTTTTGCAATAGGGGTACAAGGTTTGTCACATACATGTATTGCACAAATTGAAAGCCAAATGAATGTCTGTCGTATGTGGTAAATATAATTTCTGTGTATCCATGCTAATCTGTGTAACCTGTTGCTGTATTTGGGATGAAGTGTACCTTTGCAATTGTCACTTTTCGCTCATACTAATGAGTCAAGCAAGCCTAAGTACATGTAATAAGCAGTCTATATCACCCCATCGTCATACTTGCACTGTTGGTTGAAAGTGATTAGCTGTAATTCTAAAACCTGAAATACAGTAGAACTCCTTTTGAGAGGGCACCAAAAACTTCAAACATGAACTGCTTTCTGGAGGCAACATGTTTTCATGACGAGTGAAATTAATACTATGCAATTATTCTACTTTATTTGTAGCCATTTTGCAACAATTGTGGTTATTCTGCCAGAAATCATTGTGTTAATATTTTCTGGTAAATGCTTTTAAAATTTCATAGTTTTAAGAAACAAAATTGTCTCATCCTGTGCCCTTATATCAGGGTGCCCTTAAAATAAACATGAAATACTATAAAATACAACAAAATTGAATGAAAATTGCCCGTATAACTGGAGTGCCCTTTCAAAAGGAGTCCTACTGTATAACTTACATGTTGTATCTACTTCTGTTTAAGTGAAGTTGTATATATCAACACCCGGATTTAAATATACTGCATCGGTTTTTGAAGTATTCCAAAATGTAAAGCCAAAACAAAAAAAAATCATTCAGGACAAATATGACGTGATCTTCTGCTTCAGGTGGCTGCATGTTTGGTCACAAGTACCGGAGCCTTGTACCCAGTACTGGATAGAATAGAGCAGGGATTTGACATGTTACAGGACGCAATCACCGCCACTGGATTAACACCCGGCCAAGACTTCCACATTGCACTTGATTTGGCAGCACATGAAATATTTGATTATGTGAGTATACAGTGAATCAATAAGTCCGTCATCTTGCAACCAGAATTGGCGTGGATAAAATACAGCAAAAATATAGAAGTGATAAACTAAATAAAGATATTTTACGGCACAAAATTACAAGGCAAGATAACATAAAAAAAGACCTGATATTTATGTGATGTGCGGTGGTCCCCACCAGTCGGTACGGCCTTTCTCCCCGTTTCTAGCTGTCAGTAGCGTCTGCTGGGGGCACCCACGGGGAGTGAGCGTGCACTAGCCACGACCCTCCCAGGTGCCCACTGACACGACCTCTGGGAACTAGGGGGCTCATTTCTATTTTTAGTCCCTGAACCCAGTAACCGTACTGCACATGCACAATATGGACGTCCCTAGTGACATCACTCAGCCATTGAATCCATATGGTGTCACAGCTGTGACGTCATACGAATGGTGACGTCACTATGTCTGTCCCTTTAAAACACAGTGCTCTGTAAGCCATACACTCTTCTCACACTAGATAAGCTAGGGGAAGGACTACTGCACACCACCCACACCCACCTACAGCAGACATTCAATCATTACCCTTTGTATTGTTTCCATTGTTTCTAATCTGCCAAGTGACGGCCATCGCCATCATAGATTGCTTTAGTCTATTCTTAGTTGCAGGTCATGACAGCTCTACTGTTAGCGCATACCCTGAAGTAAGGCGTTAGAGTGGGATCACTCCTTTCGCTAAGCAAGGATGCAGTAACCGTGCGTCCGGCGATAGTAGCACCCGGTACCAACCGTACTTTAGCGTACGAGGCGTAGCGCATGTGACATATATAATTTGTTGTTACAGGAGAAAGGAAAATATGAAGTACTTGCGGGAACACAGAAATTACCGGAGGATTTAGGTGATTTCTGGTCTGAAACGTTAGCAAAATATCCGTCGATTATTGCTGTAATTGATCCAACGAGAAAAGCGGTAAAAGTTTTGCTATTTTGTTTTGTTTGCCTTATTAGGAAAGAGAGTTTATACTGTTATTTGTATGGGAACTAATAGTGGTCATGAAAAATTACTAGTATTATATATAAAAAAATTTTGAATAGTATTAGATACAGTATTTATTCGAATTGAAGTACCCTCTCTAATAGAAGCAGTCCGTTTTTGGAAGGAAATTAAATATTTATCCAACTTGGATATTTATCGACAGTTAAATTTAATCAAATAATATCTATATCTTCTATGAAAACTTGCGTGTGACAGGAATGTCTTTGGTGTACTAAACTCATTGGCTTACCAATGATAAAATAGGTCCTTTTATTTTTTTAAAAGAGGCAACCCCGCAAAATTTGGTCTAAGCACCGGGTGCTTCTATTAGAATAAATACAGTATATTATTTTGAATACTTTCAAGGATAAAGAATCGTGGATGAAACTTTGCGAGAAAATAACGGACAAATGTTTGGTAGTTGGTGACACGGTCTACCACAGACCTGGTTTACTCAAAAACGAAGCCATCACCGAAGATTTCAACACGTCTGCAATTTTGCTCAATCTCGAACCAATGACAACCATCACTGATTTGATTCAAGTGACCAAAAAGATGGAAGGTGAGTAAATTTTGCAGCATGATACTTTTTTTTTTGGAAAGAGAGAGTATAGGGCCACTTGGGAGGGACTTCTGAATCAGAAGTCCCTCCCAAGTGAGCCCTTTTAAAAAAGTTACTCCATATTATTTGGGAATTAGTACATAACCCTAGG
>JBCAUI010506372.1:0-25824 GCA_038406195.1 Haplosyllis anthogorgicola | reverse complement strand
CCCAGTTTTGACTCAATAGCAAAACCACCTTGCCGTCCACAGAAGTCTATAGACGCTTCGCGTGATAGACTAACAAGAACAACTCAGTCTACTGGTTATACCTCTGACGGAGACAATTTCTGATTTAAATTCTACCATATTCCTCTATTAGTGGCTACCCTCCAACTTTACATTAAGATAAATGGGTGAAAATAAACTGATTTCCACTCCTGGTATTTAAGCATTATTATGAGTTGCAAAGCAAATGGTGGCACTTCGACTGAAAGGCATTCTTGTTCATGGAAGGTTTGGTTTGCTTCAGACCTTGTTACAATCTGTACAGAGGTTTTACGATAAAATAAATTGCACTTACATGATGAAACGGTACATGAGACCCCTCTGCGATGCCCCTCAATTCATCTATGTAATGTGGCACCCATTTTTCGGCTACTTTCAAGTACTCGGCGTAAACCTGGTTGGGAACAAGAAAGCATGAATGAATAAATGTTTTCTTCAGATTGTGCAAGTTCAAATAATGCCCGCCGAAAATCCAGAAGAAGGGTCTGTGCCAAACATTTCTGTCGCTTTAGTTTTTTGGGAAAGTCTAGCATAGTGTTATACACCGAGAAAACATTCGGGTTGTGGGCTATGTAAATGTTATCTTTACAAAAATATGGCGCAAATCACGTCAACGACAAGAACTGCTTAAAAGTCGGCGACACACAACTGGCAAATACTAATTGGTATTAGTGTCACATATTTACCTAATTTGAGCCAAAATGTAAAGAATCAGGATTTGGTAGATATTTACCTAATTTGAGCCAAAATGTAAAGAATCAGGATTTGATACCTTATCTCCCTCATTTGTTCCGTAGTACGGTAAAAGGATGTTCCATAGGCTCCTGTTCGCCTGCACAGCAGTCCGGATCAAACTTCTAAATGTTTTCCCCTGTTAAACAATAAATTAAATGTAAAACTGTTATATTTCTATACATTTGATGAGATTTTTGCACAGTATTTGAAAATAAATAAGTTAGTAATCATATTTTTAGCTACATATACTATTTTAGTGTCTGCTGTACGATTTTTTTTACAATAATTAAAAATTAGATCCAGATGGACCTGAGCTCATTTGGCAATATCATAAAACTAAGACACTAAAGGTACAATATCACATGGATACAGATAACTTGTCTAAGATTGCATCCCAAGTATATCATCTATGAAAAAACACAAATATGGCTGCCAAACTACAAATATAAATGTTATCTACATAATTTTTACAGGTAATAAAGAGAGTATGTCGATGCATGACTGCCAAATATGATGTTTGCATCATCAACTGTCTGTCCAGGAGTAGGGTTCAAAGAAAAAAACAAATACGGCTGCCAATTTGACAATAATGTTCACAGCAATATAATTTTTGCTAGGCTTTGAGATAGGGCATAGGTGCATATGTCTGTAAGATATGAAGTGTCTACGATCAACAGTGTGTTCAGGGTGACTGTGCACAGATGACGACAACACCAACGACGACGACGGACAATTCATGATTCTATAGGCTCTTTGGCAATTTTGCCAAATGGACCAAAAACAAGGTTCAGAAGGAGCTGATCAATTCGCGTTATTAGATTACGACTGAGAATACTGGACAAAGCACCCCTGATCTGTGGGAATTTGAAGCTATACAACCCTCAAATTAAAAATAAAGACAACAGTGATTTAACTTTCGGTGGATTATCATGCATTATTGTACAAAACATAAAGGCCACAGTTTTCCAATTATTACTCGGTTTCTAGATGGTAAACAGGTTCATATTTGTGTGAAATATGAAGTCTGTATTTGTCCTGTGGGCAAGAGTGCACAGAAACCAATACTGATACAGGCATTGAAATTGCTGACAACACCCCGCACTGGTCATGATCCTGCAGTCCAATTATTAATTTTAACTTAATAAAATATCATGTACAGCAGCAAAATTCGGTAACCTTACCGAGGTCAAATAGTACTACCGTTTGGTTCTCATACAAACATGCATAGTACATGCTTGAATCCCCAGCGTGTTTTTATTGCACTGAAAACTGGACTTTATTTGCGGAATATCTGACATTAGCGTCTGCGGGTAAATTCTTTACAAATACTTACAATTTGAAATCCAATGTCATAGTTTGAGCCTGAAACATAGATAACAGGTAAAGCTCCCGAAGCCATGTTGATAAGTGAACAACTGGAACGATATAAAATAATCTTGCTGGTTTTGTAGATAAGACATACCAATATAATGCATAGATGGCAGGGTCAATTTCAAAAGCACTCTTAAAGAACTTTGTCACTATCTGTGTCGCTATTTTATTACCACAAGTTGTATCTTGAGCCTGTTCGCCTGTCTTGACAATATTTTTTAAATTGTCAAATTGAGCACGCCATATTTAACTACCAAAATGGTCATCCAGGCTTTTTAACAGGCTAAGAACTAAGGATTCAAGTGTTTTTTTATGGCTCAGGATAAACTTTTACTCCCGTTTAAAAAATTAATGGATATTTGATTCGATTTGTAAACCTTCAGACATAGAATTTAGAGGTGTTCTAGCTCTATTTCGCATGACATTCATATATTAACAAATAGCATTGTGTTGGAAGTCCTGTTTACAATATCAAACCAGCGTTTTGAGGAGCTTCCTACAACATCAAATCTCCAGAGAATATCAACATTATCTCTTGATTAGTTTAGGCCACTTGATTACCTTTCTACTAAGTCAGAACATGTATTGAAATTATTCGCCCACAAGCATGTCAATGAAATTGTACACACATACACAAAGACGAATAAAAAGTAAGAAAAATTACATGCGTGCAAATATACATACACTTGAGGATGTTAATTTATTATCAGGCATAATATTTGCCGCAAATCAAACAAGCAAATGTTAGACTTTCTCTTTCTTGAAAGATAAGGTGTGTGGCATCACGATAAGGTATTAGCTCGCCGGATGTACAGTATACAATCAATACTAATTTTAATATAATACGAAGACCCATTCAGTTAGGTCAACGCTGTGGCTTGGAATTCGCTGAAGCCCTGCTCCGCAATCTAGATGTCCAATCGAAATTGCATCTCGATTAGTTATATTTAACTTCCCGAATACATTCAACATTTCCCCGAAATAGTGCTTACGTCATAATGCACACTGTAATTTGGCATGGTATCCGCAGACATAATTTTAATTCTTCGTAAGGTTGGTTACATTTATTTCACTGAACTAATTGTTCTTCATAATACTACTGATACACGCTTGTTTCTCTCAAAGACAACCAGAGACTTGAAAACGCAAAGTTTACAAAGTGTGTCACCGAGACCTTTTTATTAAATCTAATACGTTTATCAAATTTGATCTAGCTTCACTGCTGTAGCTGATATGTGAAAATTATGTAAATGCAATAAAAATACCAAAATAATCGTTTCATGCAGAAGAATAGCTTCTTTATTCTCTTACTACATTAAGTTACATCAATATCATTGTACAGGTACTCGAATAATTTTATAGAATATCTACAAAACTGGACTATATACACAATTACCTTGTCCTTCTCATTAATAATCTATTAAATATGAGCAAGCCATTCAAGTGTCATAATTGGTATCATGCACACATTATACCAGACATAAATAAAGCATTTCTTTCAAAATACACACATTGGCGCATTGCACAATGGAGTGACGTTGCAAAATATGTCCATTGGGAAACTTCCCGAGTCAACGGCTAAAACATGTGCAGAAAAGATGTTGTGTGACAACAACATGACATTTTACATTAAGCTCTAGCAATTCCGACGAGAAATTCAACTCTTATCACGAATATTTTTAAAATATGTCCACAATGCCAACTTCATGCAGAAAATTGCATTGTTCATACATAGCTTCATCACAAGATTTGTTCCTTTTACTGCTCTCATCTACCCACAGACTATCACAGCGTTCTTACATTACTGTTGAAACTATATTTCAAAGTAAAACTAAATGAGTGTAAACCAACACTATTCACTCTGCCCGATACAATAGTTCTAGTACAATTCGTCAATAAAGTGGATGCCAAAAGCGTAAAATACGAGCCTCCTGTTATAAACTTACCCTTTTTCATGCACACCGACACAAATTAAACAAATAAACAGCCTTCACACTTTAATTGACATGGCATTTTGTAGCCTGTCTAAATACTGCCGATCATAACCTGTGTAAGGCACAACACAGGAGTTGCTCATTTACTTCTTCAGTCTGTTCAACACTGTTATGCACCCTGGTACTGCAGTCATTTTAATATCAGAAAATTTAATTATAATTTATCTCACTTCTTATCATGATTCGTTTTAATTAACAAAGAAAACATTGCTATCGTCAACTTAATCATGAAAACGTACAATGAGAGGAATCGCTACTGTTTGGGTGGCTGATTCCGCAGTCTCAATGAGTACTGTGGTTTAGTCTGGTCACCAGCTGCAGGAGATGTTTGTGCACCAGGTATTGACTGTGGGGTACCTTGCTGCAGTGTGGCAGTAACGGCTCCCCCAGGAGTAACAGGGGCTGCAACAACAGGTGTACCAGGGGTGGACAGTGGTGTTGCGCCTGTTGCAGTCACAGTACCAGCCGGCAAACTGGCACCAGTAACTGCCTGGAGCACATGTTGTCGTTGCTGTGTTTGTTGTTGTGCCTGTGCATGTGCCTGTACCTGCTGCACCGCTTGTTGCAGTGCTACTGATTGCGGGGTTTTAACTTGCTGTGGAGCACCTGTTGCTGTTGCTATGGCAGGTACTTGGTGGATTGTGACACCTGCTACTCCTGCCGCAGTCCCACTTACAGCAAGTTGTCTCACTTGTGTAGTTTGCTGCAGTGCAGTTTCTGCTGTGACCTGTCTGACTTGTCCACCTGGTGGTATGGACTTAAGTTGGCCCACGACTCCTGTTGATGACTGTATGGGAATGGTGGTCCTTTGAGGACTCATTATGACCTCTTGCACATGCTTGACAACCGCTGGTTGTGGTGTTTGTGTTAAAGTCACTGTCTGATGTTGAGCTTGTTGTGCTTGCTGTTGCGTCAGAGTCACGGTCGGTAAACTCGTTGACGATGCTTGCGTGCCAACCGCTCCTGTTGGCTGTTGAGTCGTAACAACTGCTATAGCTGACGTGGGCACTGCTGCAAGTGTCGTGGCAATATTTCCTGTTCTTGAAGGCTGCACACCTGTAGTTGTTCCTGTTGTGGTTGGTACAGACATTCTCGTAACGGATTGTCCTCCGCCGGCCGAGGCTTGCGACACTAACTGTGTCGCTATTACCGTTGCCGTTGTTGTTGTTGCCGGTCCTACTGACGTTATTATTTGTTGAATAGTGGGTGCTGTCCCTAAATAGAAATTATTTAACAAATGATATTCAAAGCAGGTCCTTCTGTAATTGTGCATTATTTTCAACCCATGACGAGATTTTGATTCAACTTCTCGTATCATCTAAATTAGCCATTAAAAGATCAAGTTTTCTGGACAAACGTAAACGTGCGATGTTCCACATGCAAAAGCACCCAAGATAATAGTCTGCCAGGATATATTTCCTACCTTGCTGTGCGGCTTGCTGCTGTTTAACAATCTGTTGAAATTGTTGCACAGTAACTGCCTGTGGCAGTTTCGGTTGCTGCTGTTGCTGAATAATTTGCACAGCATTCAGTGGTGTTCCCGCTAACTGAGTCTTAGTTACCTGCTGAACTTGACCTAAAGCTAAAGAGGGAAACAAAATGGTTGATTCAAAGACATCTTTTCTGTTGGAGACTACTTTATGTACAAAGGCCTAATTCGGTTGAAGTCTTTTAATTTTAATCTTTCCGTACAAAATCTCTGGACTAGTTTATTTCAAATACTGTGTAGGGTCTCACTTGCTACTTTTTGCTGGGTGGTAAACTGCTGGGTTCCTGTTGCCTTTCTTTGCATCTGCTGTTGAAGTTGCAACCTCTGTAACTGAGCCTGTGTTAACTGTTTGCCCGCAGTTGTTCCCATCTTCTGTTGCCCCGGCATGCTGACACTAATGTTGACATTGTGAAGGCTGACGGGAATTGTCATGCTCGGGAGGTTTGCACTGGCTTGTGTTGTGGAGACTGCCTTGACGAGAGTAGCTACTGGTTGTCCGGCTGCTGATCCTTGAACCTAAAATAATATGTACACCTTCACTTAAGATTACAAACATTATGGAAAACAATCCTTTCCCAGTATGCTTGAGCTGTGACAGCCGAAAGTCAAACAGGAACAAATTGCTAATTAGACTTCAGTAAGATGAATTTCATTTTACTTTTCTAATATTTATTTATATTCCAGAAAAGGTCCAAGTATTCTTACACTGTTGTTAACTGTATGGTGCAATTATGAAATAACCAACTTTTAAGATCTTCACAAAAATTTTAAAATTTTTCCGTTAAAAACTTGATTCTGAAAGAATCAACAAAGGCACTACTGTCCTGTAAACTTGTGAGGACATGCGCTTTGTTCCAACCTATTAAACTTAGATGGATCTTATTGTTTGCTGGCTCTTTGCCTGACTTAATAAGTATGTAGTGTTAGCATGGACTTATGTAAAATTACTAACAAGCAGTAAACTTAACGTGTTAACCTTCCTTGTTTACTTTACTTGGGATGCTGCAATGAAAGTCGACATTTTAAAGTGAAGTGCACTGCTGATACTGCTGTAAGTAGATTAATATGACACTTAGGAATGGTAATAAGGTAAGGGTATGCACACGTACACTTGCTGCTCTAACCTGCTGCAGCTGAGTACCAGCGATGATCTGAGTGGGAACCTTCTGTTGCAGTGCCACCTGCTGCCTCTTAAGAAAGGCTTGTACGTCAGCATCATTTATTGGGCGTGCTACTGCAGCTTGTTTCATGGTGGCAGGTTTTGCAGTCTGAAAACAGCAAGGCAAAGCCACCTCATTTCCACGTTCAATCACAATTGTTCGGATAGTTATTTAGGTGTTATTAAAGGCTGAATTGTTACTAATAGAAATAATTAAAGGGGTTGATGTTACAGCAATTACAAATTAAGCTTAGGCTCTAGTAACTTAAGCACACTTAGAATCTAAATTTATGGAGACTAACTGGTTTGGGTTATCACATTCACAAGAACAGAAAGTGCATTCTCCCCAAATTTTGATCACCAGTGATTTTAATTTACCGTGTCATGGTTTTATGGGAGCCTGTAACTAAATTTTAACAGTATAATCAATGCCTACCTGTATTCTAGCAGCCTGAGTAACAGTAGCTGGCGTTACACTTGTGATCAGCGGTGTAGCACCTGTCACTGTTTTCTGTACTGAAGTTGCTGCTATCACGGGTGTCACAGCAGCTGCAGTCACAGGCTGTGTGCCAACGATAGTTTGTCCTGCTTGAGCAGCTTGCTATATTTAAACACAAGAAAACAAATGTAGAAAAACGGGACACGGGCAGCTTTATTCGCAATAAACTTATGAATTCTAAAGACAGCTGAATTCTAAAGACAGCAGAAAGTTATCACTAACGGCACTTACCTGTATTCTTCTAATCTGTTGTTGTTTCAACTGCTCTGGTGTTAACTGTTTTTGCTGTTGCTGCTGTCGCAATTGCTGCAAAAACAAAAACGTGTAGTTTCTATGTTCGAAAACATCTTCATACCACTTATCTAAACCAGTAATGAAATGCGAAATGAAATGTTGATTGGCATTTTACATTTGTGACCAACCTGTTGTTGCTGTTGTTTAATAAAAGCTTGTGTCTTCAAGTAGTTTAGCTGTGCAGGCGTCAGAGTACGGGTCGTAGTTTGTTGAGTAAGTTGTTGCTGAACTGTTGAACCTTTAGAAATAGTAGGAATCCTCGACGTGAAAAACTAACATTAATTGAAACGTCTTTTTTTTTTTTAAATCAACATTGAAACTGATCAATAGACCGGCAATTGAATTGCCGATAATTGCAAACTTGTTTAAATTACTCCGTACAGTAATTTTCTGTACCATAATTAGATATATGTACTTTTCTGCTATAAAATAGGATATATATAAAAAACAAACTCACTCTTACCTGTAGCCGCAGAGGCACTCCTCTGTGCAGCTACAAGTTGTGCTTGTGTTAGGGTCGCAGTATTTATCACTTGAGTAGTTGTAGCAGAGACATTTGCTGCAGTCACTCGAGCAGGATTTGCAACGGCCGCTGAAATCTCCTGTACTGTTAACGCCTGTGTGGTAGTGGTACGTGGAGCTGTACGAACAGCTTGGGTCAGTGCGGCAACAGTCTACAGTAAAAACACAACACTTTGTTAAATCACAGTGACATTGGTGTCGAACAAAACTCAAAATATAATACTGCATTTTACGTTGTAATCATATTGAAAATTCGAACAGCCAATTTAATAAATAACTTACTGCAGTGCTCTGAGGTACCGCTAAGGTCTGTCCAGGAATGCGTTTAAAGGTGGCCAATGGATTTGTGGCCACACCTCCAGGTGTGTTCACTACAATACTGCTTGCACCTAATGACCTTGCCAATGACACGGCTGTCATTGTCGATCCCACCTGTGCTTTCTGAATAGCTCCAGTCTGTTAGCACAACGTAACATATTAGCTATATGCATTGTCAGTCCATTTCATAAATCAACTGTAACAGTGCAATAATTCAGTTTATTACTCACACTCGCATTACTCAATTTCGAAGTATTTGCTCAAAAATATTGGTATAACTTACCAATACTGTTGTTGTTGCAGCTGTAACTGGAGTCAATTGCTGACCCTGTACGATAGCCATTTGAGGAGTACTTGTTGTGGTAACAACATTGGTTGTTGCAACTTGTGCCGCCACTTGTGCTGCAGCTACTGCAGCTTGTGCTCGCTGAGCTGCCAACTGCTGCTGCTGTTGTTGCTGCTGAGCTTGTTGTTGCTGCTGAGTTTGCTGTTGCTGCTGTTGTTGTTCTGCAGCCGCCTGTAAGTATTTCAGAAACGCTTACCCACTTGTCGAACACGTATTTCAATCATGTATTAAACTCATAATCACGGATGACGAAAACGACTACGATGCAACGTCAACTTACTGCAGCTGCCTGTTGATTCTGCTTCTTCTCTTTGGCAATCCGATCAGCTCGAATCTGCGCTACTTGTATCGGGTTCAGCGGTTGTTCATAATTGATACCACTCTCTGCTAACACAGCCGTATGCTTCGGATTCTACAAAGCAACCCATCGTGTATGAATAACTTCGATGATCCACAAATAAAAATAACCAAAAATTAAGTACGTATTGCAGTTTTTGGATTTTTTCTCACGGTATGTTTAATAAAGAAGAAATGTAAATTCCTGCGCGCGATCCAATTTACCTTCAGAGTTGGATTTACTAGCGTCGGTCTCAACGTTGGAGTCCTTTTAGCTGCAATACCTTTGCAAGAATCGAAGCGGAATGTATGTAGTGTACTAATGGAACCATTGTTATCCTGACTGAACAGCTGGCTCGTTTTCATGGCTCGATTGTTTTTAGTCTGCAAAAGATGCATACAATGCATGAAATGTTTGAACATGCATTCACCGATATTTGCGTTTCATTGTTTAAATGCTTTCACATCACGCAGGCATAAATAAAACGATATCTTGTAATACGACAAGACACAATTTAAACGTATACACAATTGATTGCCACTGACAAACTACAACAAACCATTTTAACAACATTGATACTAAGATTGATGTCATACCGATATTGTAAGAAGTCTGAATGAAATAATAAACAAGAGACAAGGAAACGATACATACAGCATATACCTTGTAGATGCCCTTTGTTTTCTTTTGTTTGCGTGGGTTCATATCGTAAAGAATTCGGCCTTCTTCTCGAGGTACGATAACAGTTTCATACCTCATCCTGCACTGTTTAGCTGACCTATTCAAGGAACCGAAATGGGCTTGTTGATATACTTCATGAAAGACATTTCACAGGGTTTCTCTTTTTTAAGAATTATTCCATATTTATCGTGGCATTTAACCGTTAAATGGCAAACCATACCTGTATGTTCTACTTGAGGCATTAACAACATCAGCAACAAGGTCCCAGTTCGGTATATGAGCAGGCGAGTTTGTCATTAGTTGCAACGGAAGTTCCTGAAGAGACTGTATGCACTGCAGTAGAGCCCAATCCTCGTGGATCAACCATTCTGGACTATCTGAGGAGGCATCCATCACTGGTCGGCTCATTATCGGTGTTTGTGGCTGAAACAAGTTGTAATGGAAATGAAGACACGTCTCAATTTATTATTCAGAATATGGAATAAGCTTCATTTTGAAGGATAAAACCAACATCATCCGAAAAAGCAACAAAAAAGTATTCGTGAGAATTTATAAGATCAGCTTCAAGACCAGCTTCTTCGAAATCTATAACAATCCACCTTATGGAAAGCTGGCCGTGCATAACCAGGCTTAATCTTCAATGGTTTATTGTCTCTCCTCAGAGCAGCAAAAGATCCTCTATCAAACAGTGAACGAGGCACTTTCGGTTGATCATCTTTTCGCACTCCCTTGTGTTTGTGGTGTCTGCCTGCTGAAAAGTAAATGGATATTATGTCTTTTATCTCTGCCATTAGGTAAAGTTGCATGTCGTACAAAGTTTATCCACAGCCAAACTTATCATAAAAGAAATGTAAAAAGGTGCGAGTTCCTTAACCTTTTCTTCGTGACAAATACCTTTATGAAACACTGATTATGTCTTGATAGTGAAAAGGTACGTCAAGTTAAACATTGGACAAACCTAATACTGGATCAACTCTAATTCTCTTGTGCTCTCTCTTTATGTAGACAGGAGGTAAGTGAGATTCTGGCATCACGGACGGTTCATACAAGAAACACATCGTTTGATCTATGTACACATCATTCTCATCATGAGGTGGGGTTGGAGGACACCACATCTGAAATTCATATAAATTTCACATGAACTTCACATAAGTATTACGAATATATACATTTTCCTACACTTTTACAAACATATCTTCATATTCAAAGCACAATCTGCTGTATTAGAATAGTTGTTAACTTCACACTTTAAAAAAGTCAATTGTACTTACCGGCATTTGTTCACCAGTATCATCATTGATGTACATCTGTGAAAGAAGTACCAAATATGTGTCAATCAACTTGTGGCCATTACATATGTATGCAACACAATTCACAAGTTGCTGTCGATTTCCCTCGAAGAAGAAACGAGCCTGAACCGTTTCTACATTTTCGACAATCATCGAATTAAAGTTTTATGCCAGTTTTCTTTTACCAAACTTTATAGCTGAGCAAATTAAACGTTACCCAACAACGATGGGGAATGAAGCGAATAAGGTCGGCTGGTATAATCAGCAACACTGATTACGCAACCCTTTTCATGCAGTTTTAAATGTTCACCTCAAAAATATTCCCCATCATAAACCCCGTCCATCTCCACCCCTAGCATTTTTATTAACTGTGACGACTTTTCTTTTCATACAAATGTTTCCCTGCAACTCGCTTAATTTCTAAAAGAAATCAACAGCAACCATATGTACGTTTACAGGGAAGCAAACTATGGAAAAAACGATCTGAAACTGCTGGAGAAATTGACGAGCATGCAAATTCACAATTTATGTTTGTGTGTTGTCTCACAATTTGCTTCACCCATTATTATTATGTTTTAAAGTGAAGAAGAAAAGTCAACACAATACAAAGACACAACGTTAAAATCTGAAAGTCTGAACTTGTGCCAAATGCTAATGTAAATTACACTTTGTGCACAATTGTCTTTGTAACCTGTTCACGTCTTTGTGTACGTGTTTACGTGTATCCCATTCTCTTGGTTAATGTGTGTGGATTGGCAAGGCATTTTGCGTGACAAAACCACTTTTAGTAAATTGCAGAGAAAAGCAAAAGTACATTTGTATCATTAGTCGGTCAGGTGCAAACATTACACGCCAGCCTGGCCACTCCAGAACACAAGTCTGCCAAGGTCATTTTTCAAAGGACCTACAGACTTTCCCGTAAGAACCAAGATACACAATTTCAGTTGCTGTTGATTTTTGAATGGCGTGGGGAGTAACTCAAAGTGTTTGTAACCGTAAAATCTCTCTTGCTCTATCCACACAAAGTTTTACCAAGAAAATGAGAAACCATAGTTTGTTCTGTATATTCGATATTTTATTCCGATATACATTTTACACATACATAGCGACAAGAAATAATAATGTAAGCCTGTAACAGACTTTATGTGGGATGTGGCCTTAACAGTTATTATCCATTAATTTACTGTTAAATTTTGTACATAAGATATGTATTTTCGACAAATTTAGCAATAAATTAACTATCAGAAAATTGATATCACACAAGATTGCGCCGGGATTTTTTATATTACGCTATCATAATAACAATTTTGCTACAAAATAACGGGTACATTTACTGGAACCACTGTCACAGGCAAACTTCATCACAATTTGATCATAATTATTCCACAGTTTGAATGTAAAAGTTGAAAAACTAATAGCATGCATACACAAAGTAAACAAGTAACTTCTGCATCGATATTTTCTCTACTTTAGCCCTAGACATAAATATATTTCGCGCAAGTATCTTCTCTGTCTCCAAAACCCCATCACTCTTTCCGGTTTAATTAAATTTGAATGAAGGGGATTTTTTTCTCTTGAGAAATAAATACTACACATTATACGTGTATATGTACAATAATGCAATGCGGTACATTAGACTGAAAATTGAATAACATTTGGATTTCTGAACAAGTCTAAAACCTCAAGCCTATTAACTTAGCACCCTGCTATTCCGCTGGCAAATGGTATCATTTCGCAAACGAAGGATCAACCTATTTCTGTACAACTTGTAAAGAGCCAATCTGTACTTTTTTTAAACTAAAATCAAATCAATTTCTTTTGCAAAGTTCACAAAACACAAAGTGCTATGACCATAGCAGAAAGTACTTATCAATAGCAATCATGATCGTTAAAAATTACGTCAAGCTAACCTATCTACTGGTACTAAAGAACGTCACCTGTTTGACTTTGACCTTGTGTTACGTTTACTATTCTTTACGGCCCCCCTTGTAGTAGCTTTTTGCTTGCCTTGCTGAGGAGAAGGGTCTGTCATTTTACCCTTATTACCTGTTGGCGTAGTGGATCCCCGGCGTAAAGTTTTTCTTGGCCCCGGCGATTTGTCTTTGCTCAGCGTGCCATCAGTGCTATTTCTGCCTCTCTTTGGTGGAACTGGATATGTCTTTGATTTGGATTTGCTTATTTCCGAGTCCTGTTTGTCACTTCCAGCGCTGGAAGGCCTGCCCCTTTTAACTGCGGCTGGTTTTAGCACAGGTGAACTGGTCGGTGTTGTCGGCACACTTTGCTTTGGTGACCTAATTGGAGATGGTGGCCTTGGATGCCTGGGTTTTGACAGACTGGGCCCGCTGGGGTGTCTTGCTTTCATTGACGGCGGACTGCGGCTGTTTATCAATTTGTTGGTTGCCGTTCTTTTTGGAGATGTGTACGGTGTCTGAGCTTTGTCTCGGGTAGGCACAATATGTCCAGACTCCAGATCCATTTCATCTCTCCAGCTCTTTTTCCTGAAGGGCAAAAGTGTGGGCGATGTGGCAGTCATTTGTTCAAATATTCCTTTTCTCTCGGTCATAGAGGGCGAGTTGGGCTTGAGTTGAGTTGGAGAGACTGGCTGCAATGGTCTTTCTATCTCTTGGCTATCTCTTCTCGGTCTCAGTTCTTCTACCTTTTGCTTTGGTCGTGGTTTAAATGATATTTCTTCATCGTCACTTTCGGATTCAGCAGTGTTCAAGAAGGGGTTAACTTTCGCTGACACATTTAACTTTGAAACTCTAATATCCGTTTCTGATGCAGACTCGTCCTCTGATTTTGCCACCGATCTCCTCCTACTCGACCGGTTTTGCACAACCTTTGCTGCAACATCCTGTTTTACACTTGATCTTCTACTACTTCTTCGTGCTGCTACTTCTGTATTGTCTTCAACCTCACTACTGGAATCCACAACACTACTTGCCCTTGAACCAGTTCGACTCGCTCTCGTTTGTCTTGCTCCCACTGGGTCTGGGGTTGCATTTTCTGCAGTGATCGACTTTCGGGGTCGTCCTGGACCTCTCTTGCTTCCGCCAAGAATTTCATCGTTCTCCTTTTCCTCAACTTCGGAATTCAAATCTTCCTTTGTATCACTGTTTTCGCCAGTTTTTCTCGGTCTTCCTCTTGTTTTGTGTTTTACTTCCTCTTGTCGCTCAACCTGATCTTCAACCGATTTCCTTGATGACCTTCTGCTCAAACTTCTCTTCAAACCACCCTCGGACTTGGACGTATCTAGATCTTCAGTCTTTATCTGCGACTCGGAACTTGAATCCCTTGCGGCGACCGACCTCCTTGTTCGTTTCACAGTTTTTCTCGTGACCTCGTCTTCCAATGCATCAGCTGCTGACAAGGTACGTAGGGAGCCCGAGGCAGTTAGTACTAATTTCTTGGGCGGCCCTACGATTTCTTCCGATTCAGAGTCGGCACTGTGTACCGATTGTGACCTTGACCGCGATCTTGTCCGGGGCAGAGGTTGGGAAATGGTACTGGGTTTTGATGCATCATTATCCGATTTCTGATGTGAATTTGCACGACTACTTCTTCTGGTTGCCCTTGTTTCAACTGCAGGCTCATCCGCTTCAATTTTGTCTTGGCTTGCTTCATCTGCCATTTCTATGTCCACTTCGGATTTGTTATCTGTGGCACTAACCACCGATTCTTGAACAGCATTTACGGTTTGAAATTCCCCGTCGGTAGTTTTATCTTCGCTTTCTGTCACATCTACTTCAGCCGAAAGCAGGTCATTGCTGTGGCCCTCCTCTTCCAATACCTCAACTGTAGTTTCAGCACTTAGCTCCGGAACCGTTTCTTCATTAACATTGTCATTAATGTCACTTCCTTGTGGGATATCTGCAACATCGGCAATCACTTCCTCTGTGACATCCACTTCTGCGGCAATACTATTTGGCTGTGTCGCTTCAATTCTCTGTTCAAATGTATCCACAACATCTTGCTTGTCCTCCTTGGCAACGTTTTCTGCACTTGATTCTGCTGCCTCTGGCAGCTGTGGATGAACTGAAACTTCCTGGTCTATTTGAGGAACAGCAACGTCCTTGACACAGGAAACATTTGTTTCTGCTACTTGTGGCTCAAGTACAGGCGCCTCTACACGTGTCGCTGGACGAAGCGATTTTTGTGGGAATATTTGTGGCTTATTTAATACGATGGTTTCCTTTGGTTCCGACAGTACCTGTTGAATAAGGCTTGGCCGCTGTTCTACAGGTTGCAAATACTGTGATGGACTAGTAACACTAACTGGCTGCACTACGGTCTCAGGTTGGGGAGTCATCTGGGTTGGTGCTTTCAGACTCATCAAAGCTTCGATCACCTCGTCATCTATCGGTAAATCACCCTTGCTTACTGCTGGTGGATCGGAAACCTGCTGGGCTTTTACTGGATGTACAGCACCTGGTTGAGGCCGAGTCGCAGATGAAACTGTCAACACTTTCGGCGCACCCTGTTGAAGAACCATGCGTGTACCTAAAGCAGGTGTCTGCAATCGTGGCGTACTGACCATTTTCAGTGGAGGTATGCGTGGTCGAATTATTACTCTGTGCTGTACTATTTGCTTTGGCCTCGGGACAACATGTGCCTGGAGAGTCTGCGATGCGGATTCTTCATCTTCTGTGGACAAATCTATGAACGGTTCTTCTTCGTCCTCCTGTGCCGTGTCGGGCTGTTTGGTAGTTTTTCCTTGCAGTTCCGATGCATTTTTAACGCCCCCTTCTTTCGGAGGGGCGATAAGAATCGATCGCATCGTAGAATTTGATGCAGCTGAAGCTGATTGGGGAAGAACTTTTAGCATTGGTGCACTGGATCGAACAGGAGGGCATGTCACAACGACAGTTCCAACATTCTTCTCCGTGCTTGCAACTGAAGACGGTAGATCTTTTCTAACACTAGGCAACTTTGGTGCATTTTGGTCTTTTGTGGAGGCAAATTTAGCAAACTGATCTTGAAAACCTGCGAAACTGGTGGTGCTACTGCCTGGTTTGGAGGATCTTGTTACTACTGGAGGTTCTATTGAATCGGCCACTTCTGCCACCTCACCTATTGGGCTAACCTTGAGCACTGCGTTAGAAGAAGCAACATGTACAGACGGTGAATTTGCAGTTTCTGGTGTAGATTCAGTCACTTCTGTCCTGGTTTCTTGAGTACTTTGTGCATCATTAGACCCTTCAGCTATAACGTCACTTGTCGTAGAATCCCCAATTTCTGATTCATCAACACTTGTATTTAGGTCTTCTGGGCAAGTTAAAAGCTTCTCCACTTCAGCTAAAGTCAGTTTTTGTGCTTGTGCAGTTATCTGCGTGACCACAGTTGCTGGCACCACGGACTTCGCTGCCGGCAGTGTCCTATGAACTGAGCTCCCTGCAATTACCTTTTGTTGAACTCGGCCCGATTCCTTCTGTTTCTGAACAAACGGTTGGTCAAGTTTCTGTTTCAGGACCTGCAGTATTTTAACCTGTGGGTTCTGTGGAGCACTGCCTGCAGAAACTGGCAACTGTCCCTGTACTGGTGTTGCCGTCCCAGGTATCTGTACATACTGCACTCCGCCTGGTGTTGTGGGTTTCACTGTTAACACTGACTGTGCGAGGCCTGTTGAAGTCCGCTGTTGTGACGAAGATGCCAGAATAATCTGTGCATGAGATTGCTGAGATTTGCTCGCAGTTGTCGGAACGACTATTGTAGACTGTGGTTGACTAATTATAATAGTTTGCTGGGCTGGTTTAGGTGGTGATACTGTTGTAGAATGAGCCTGATTGATCACGATAGTTTGCTGTGATGGACCTTGACTTGTTCCTGCTTCTGTTGATTTTGCCTTCAGTAGCTGTTGAGGTTTTAACTGCAGAATTTGCTGGAGCTGCTCTCTGAATTCCGGTACGTGAATTGGCTTCTTCTGCCCTTTGTTCTCTTCATCATCTTCGGTATCAGAATTAATCGAAATATAATCCTCATCAGATTCTTCGTACCCTATCGTTTCTGTAGAATCGTTCGGATTTCTGGGTATCGAACCTGGGCTGGGAATGTCCACATGAAGTTGCTCTGGAATGTGCAACACATTCTGGACGTTACCTGTGACTAACTGCGGTTCGGCAGAGGAAGATCCCTTGAGGCCTGCAGTTCCACGCACCATAGATATGACGGTGCTTAATCCCGACGTTGACGATGGTGCACTCTTTGTAGCTAGAGATGTACTGGCCACAAGAGGTCGACTCAACTGTTCAAATATGTTTCCAAGATGCTTTCGCGGAGATGGCTGTGTTGTTGTTAATTTTGTAATGCGAGATGGTGATAATGCCGACATCTTCTCAAATATGTTTCCGATGGAACTGGACCCGGGAGTCAAAAGTTTTGGTGCATGGGAAGCATCGTCATCGTCCGACAGAACAATAGCTTCACTCTCCTCTGGAGAACCCGCCCCTGAAGACCTTCCAACTTGCTGCACTCCAACAGGGGTACTGGTAGCATTAGGGCTTTCTATTACAACCGACTGAGTGGCTGACGACAGTTTTTGCGACTGCTGCACCTGTAACAACTTGCTCACTGGTGTACCGGCTGGCATATTTTGCAACGAAAGAAGGGCTGGTTGCCCAGTTGTCGATGCTTTTTGTAATATCTGAGTACCAACTGGAAGCCGCTGTATGACTGCCTGTCCTGTTCTTGTAACGACTGTCTGTCCAGGAGTTGGTGGCCTCAGAATTTGTGTCGGGGACACCTGTCTTTGCAGGATGGGAGTCGCACCAGGAGCTGCAAGTTTCGCTCTGGTGCCGGACTGCTGTAATAGCTGCAATTGCTGTGCTGTAATCAACTGACCTGGTTGTAAAGTAATGGTAGATCCAGCAGCAATGCCTGGAACTTGAACCAATGTTGGCTTTCCTGGGGAACCAGAAACACTTGGTTGATTTGCCGATTGTCGCACCGTCTGTTGCAACAAGGCAGGATTCAGTTTGCCTTGCAGACCTTGCAAACCCTGTGCAACTACAGCTGGTCTCACGGTAGTCGCCGCTGATGGAGGAGACCCTCTCGCTGTACCTAACCGGGGCACACTAGCAGGACTGGTTGCGATTCGAACTTGGTTCTGGGGTACCGTTGTTATTGGTTGACCTTGTGCATTTACTAGTGTTTTCCCTTGTGACTGCAAGACACCAGGCAGAAGGTGCCTTGGAACCAACAAAGTCTGGCCCTGTTGGTTTCTGACAAGTGCTGTGCCTTGTAGAAGCATTTGAGTTGGATTTTGTGCTCTTGTTGTGCTTACTTGTGGACTTGCTGTTGATGTAGTGGCCACTGCTGGGCTGGCCTGTGAATTCTGAACAAACTGACTGCCTTGAGACCGCAGGAGTGCTGCAGCAGCTGCTGGGCTGGTGTACATAGTCTGGCCTTGTGCATTCCGCAGTATAATTATTTGTGTTGTTGGTGTAGGCAGGCCCGTTTTCGGATTAATTCCTCCAAGTTGGGCGGCCATTTTTTCCAGGATGGGAACAGTGTTGCTTACACTGGTTTCGGGACTTCCCATTATTTTTGCGGGGGAAAGTGCTGCAAAAATATTTTCCCGCTCCCTTTGCTTGATTTTACTCGGTGTTACAACTGAATGTCTCACTGGCGACGGTTCACGCTGTGTTACGGATGTAACATCGACATCGCTGTCAGATTCTCCAACCTTCGCTGATGCTCTGCGTGTTCTTATAACCAGATTTGGATTTGACCATGGTTGCAGGACGGGAGGCGCATTTTTATTTGGAGAGTTACCTGGCATCCTACCTTTACCCGGACTAGTTTTCTTTGTTTCTGCTTGCTTTTTGTTAGCCTTTTCGATTTCGGCTTTTTCTTTAAACTCATAACCTTCCTCAGCTTGTTTCTTATCGGATTGCCTAGTTCTTCCCATAGGTGAATCTACCTTTTCTAACCTAGCTCTTGCCTGCCTAGTTGACCCAGGAGCAACTTTATTACTATCCGAATTTGTACTTGTAGTTGAACCTACACTTGACCTACGTGACTTAATTTTACCTTGCCTACCAGGAACTATATCATCGGTATAAACATCTTGACTTGCAGCGTATGCTGCTGCCCTACTTTGAACACGTTTAGCTAAAGAAGCCTCCGACAATGGAGAGCCAGGTTGGTGCTTTTTCTTTTTCTTCACCTGATTGTTAGCATCATCTCTGGTATATGTGTAGAGCATTTCGTCTTCTTCTAACTCAGCTCGTCGTTCTTCTTCTTCTTTCAGGGCTTGTAGGCGACTCAACTCCCATTCTTCTTTGGCGATCGATACCTCTTCCTAAAATTAGAATTAGAAATTATCTCTATTCAATATAACCAATCACAATTATTTAGTCCTTTACTTCAGTCATCAAAATCAGATACTATCTAGGCGTACTAATCGTCATGATTATCCGTAAACCGTAATGTTTTACATCATACTCTGATGACTATTTCTAATGTTTTTACACATTATGTCACTGTATTACTATTTGCGAAAGTCCAAACCTCTGCTTTCTGCAGTTCTTCTGTTGCAAAAGGAGCTATCTGCATCTCCATAAATTGCACTGCGTATCTTTCTACAGGGGTAAGCTGAAAATAAGTCACAAATCAATTAAAGATTTATGCATACATGCATTTATATTCATCAATGTATCTGATCAGTATTATCACAATGGTTAAAATGTTTCTAGCCAGGTGTCCGACTACTATCTAACTCGGGAAACCGGGGCATAAGGCCAGACTGCTTTCTGTTCGAGATCCCTTAGCATCTTGCATACTACGATGAAAGACAAGAAGATGACTCTGGTCTCGATTAATTCAATGCAATTAGTAATCTGCTAAGTTTTCTCTCTTCCCTACCTCTTTCTGGATCATAGCCAATTCTTGTTCAACTCTTGATGTCACTTCATCCCTTTCTTTCTTGGCTTCCGACTCCTTCTCGTCCCATGGAATGTTTTCATCGAATTCTGCCATTTCTGCTTGCTGTTCAGCAGCCACAATTTTTGCAGCTTGCACATCGGTCTCATCTTCTGCTGCACACAAGGCCTATGAAAAGACAACTTTTGTTGAAAATCTCGACAATCAGAAACTACACAAAGCCCTCCTTAACAAATCGAGATAATGTTTTCATGGAAGTACAGTTATGTTGTGAACATCCGCTTCTTTGATGTATATTGTGCTTGGAACCGTTAAAACTCTGAAATGTTATTTACCTGTTCTATTTGTTCTTGAGACATACTACTATCGGCAGGTTTTTCATCTTCCACCTTTTCTTCTTCTTTTACTTTTTTCCTGTCATGCCTACGACGGGACTCCCTTTGCTGTTTTTCTTTTTGTGCCTCTTCTTCCTCTGCAAGTTCTTTTAAACCGGACGGTTCGTCGAACAAATCTTTAAGCGTTTGCTGAAATAAGTTTCATTTCACGTGTTATTAATGTTCAAATTGAATATGTTTTCTTGTTTATTAGAAGCACCATTCAACTGACAAATTAACGCCCCATTTTCAATGGCCTGATTTAAGAAACCTACCTGCTTGAAGAAAGCCGTTGTAAAATTTCCACCTTCAATGGCAACATCGCTCATCAATCGCTTCTGGTTTGCCTTTTTCAAGATGTTTTCTTCAATCGTCATTTCGCTTATTAACCTATCAATCACAGCGGAAACATTGTATTACCAAAGGGTACTTCACTCAATATTGTAGTCAAATCTCATGCTTCTTGAAGATATTTCCAATCAATTCATCAATGAAATAAAAGCATACCTGTAGATGTGTACATCTCTCGTCTGACCAATCCTATGACATCGGTCTTGTGCCTGGGCATCCATTGTAGGATTCCAGTCACTGTCGTAAAATATCACAGTATCAGCTCCAGTAAGGTTGACTCCAATACCTCCCGAGCGTGTGGAAAGGATAAAACAAAATATTCTCCTATCCTGGTTGAATCGGTCCATTAGTATCTGCAACAAGTACCAATAAGGGCGTGAATAATTTGTTTACCTTTGAAAATGCTTAATACTGCACGTGTTCAGCATTTTATCAACGTTTTTTTTTTAACAATGACATCCGCTGCATGCAAATTGAAAATACTATCAACAAACCTGTCGTTGTTCTACCCTGGTCGTGCCGTCCAGTCTGAGGTAGCGATGCCCATGATAGTTAAGGAATGACTCCAAAACATCCAACATTTTGGTCATTTGTGTAAATATCAGCACCCTGTGATCTCCAGACTTAAGCTGTCTTAATAGTGTGTCCAGCGTTTGTAACTTTCCACAGTCATACTGAATTAACCTCAATTCTGGAAACTGGACCCTCATTCTTGATGAAATAGGATGAAGACCACAACATTTCGGAGACAACTCTTTGTTCAGTCTGTACTCCAAGTACCGCTGCTGCTGCTGCATTGATGGAGGTGGATGTGACGTGTGCATTTGTATTCGAGGTGCCGTTACCAGAGGTACGACAAATACAAACCTGTCGAGAAATTAAACACATTTTACTCAAGTGATAAGTGTTAACTTACAATGAAAATTTTAAGATTTTCGTAACATTTTACATGAAAATTTACCTATTTATAATGTCTTCCAACTCCTTCAGATAACTTTCGGGTGTATTGATCATGTTACTGAGGTGTTCGGTGGACTTCCAGTACACATTTGGATGATTCCTATTATTCATACGATGCACTGATTGGCAGGTTACGTAACCCATTCCTTTCCACCTACAGACAGAAGGTTTTTGTGTAAATACAGTATTCTCTACATACCTGTCCTGGATGATCATGATATAAATGAAATGTCACACAAAAAATTCAGATTTCAGACATTTTCACCCGAATCACATCCTGTGTCTATTTTGTGAAAAAGTTACCTCGCCGAGTCTTCATTTTTGGTAACGTTCTTGTCACTTAGTATGTCGACAGCCTGACAAAGATCAGCACCATACAATGGACGCATAGCACACTTTCTTTTGTTCCTCTTTGCAATTCTTTGCAAGAGTTCCTTTCGCCGTTCAGCCCTCTTTATGGCCAATTCCTCCTGTAAAAATGCTTTTAAATATAAACTGCGATTCATTTTACCAGTTCGTTTGAGCTTATAAATTTGCAAAGATAACAATGTCCTGTGCTAAGTGCTTAATACTCACAGAATACAAATAAGATCTTTCTTTTTCCTTCAGTTTATGTTGAGGCTGTCCTCTGCTTGATCTTCTGTTTGACAGTGTTGGCTGAGCCTCACCGCTTTTAGAGTCGGTAGGTTTTTCTGTAATGATGTGGAAACATCCATATCATAATTTGATCTGTAATCGTGTTGCCTTCACAAATTACTGTCGTACTGAATTAATTTGTGTGTCAACAGTGTACCATGCAGTAAAAAGAACCAATATGGGCCAACCCAGTCAAGTTAGTCCCGTAATTACTTCTTTAAAGCCTGATTGCTACATTTAAACGGCAACCATCAAACAGTTTGTTGTATCCTTCTGACACCCTAACCATTGTGATTTCACAATTAGGTCAAGCCAAGATGGATTGTGACTTTTAGTTTCAGGCCACGGTCACGACTCAGTTTCACTGCATTCAACTGGTCTTGGTAAGTGGCCTTTCACATTTACAGCACTCACTCTACGGTACCGTCTTCTGCATATCTGAATTCTAAATGTTTACCCGATGACTGCTGGACTTGCGTTACTGGTGAGACCCTCATCACTGGTTTACCAGCTGTCACTGCTGATGATTCCGGTAACTGTAAAGTTGTACTTGTTGCTTTCGTAACTGTTGATGCAGTCCCATTGCTCAGGACTGTTGTGCCGGTTGTTGTTGTAGGGCCATTCACTACTGAAGACGCTGCAGAGGAAACCGGAGCCAGGATATGCTGTCCACTCGGAGTCTGCACGATTTGTATCATACCTGCTATTAAATAGTAATAATCCAGATAATACTACAATTACCATAAGCTACCACCTGACGATGGTGGTAAACTTACGCTATTGCCATCACCAGGACACGCACAAGAGTCATGAACTCGTGTGCGAGTTTTTATGACGGCTTGTTGCTGTAACCCACATGCTTTATCCATGAGTGACATCCATTGTGTCTAACATGGTTTCACCAATGGGTTATTCGTAAATTTACTATTGTTTTCATTAGGTTTAGATTGTTCGAAAAGGCCGAATTTAGGTGTCTCTATTTGCTTTGGAAAGAAATTTATTACATTGTTTACTTCAAGCGACTAAAAACACAAGTTATCAATGAACTTTCATACCCAGATATTGACTTTAAAACATGGAAGTCCTGCAATGGACCATTGATTCGGGTTACGTTTTTCTGTTCTTATTTATTAATTAGCAATACCTGTAAGTTGAGAAAGCTGATCACTTGGGATCATGAAGCGTGGCCCCTGTTGTGTGTGATGAATCTGAAGCGTGATGGGCTGAGCCGGTTGTTGACCACTTGTAGTAGTCACCGATGCACTTGATGATGCAGCGACTAAAATAAACCAAGTTCACTTTGAGGGAAATTGCTTCTCACAGGATTATGTTACATGAATCAGATTCATGAATAGATTCAATGTTTTAGATCTCGGGGGTTTACTAATAGTTAATTAGTGCAATTCAAAATAGTCGTGAAATCTGAAAGGTAACGAGAAACATTAAAGGTTGGTTATTGGTGCACTTACTAATTCTACTGAGAGGGTGGTTAGAAGGTAAAGATGAAGTAGCAACAGACGCAAGTCCTGTCTGCTGCCTGGTTACCATATTCGAAGAAGCGACAGTTGATTGGTTAGTGGATGCAGGCATAGCAGTGTTTGATGCAGCAGGATGGTGCAGTATGGACATGACTGCTGATCAATTAATGAATTCGAGTTAACGATGGTAAAATAAGTAGAAAGACAAATTATGTCACACGAAATCAAAAACTCCAGGCTGGTTAGATTTAGTCAACTACAATATCACAACTAGCAAACACATGACACATTATTATCTTAAAAGCTGAAGTTCTGCCATTTTTGTTTTACTTCTTCGTTATCACTGCACAACCTTATTCTGATCGAGTCTCCTGTATGCACGTGCAAGTTGAGCGAAAAGATGGCCTTTCTATCATTTTAAACAGTAAACTAGAAATCGAACTTACCAGATGTTGCCGCTGGTGTAGGTGTTGATGATCGGGACTTGGGTGCGGGTGATGACTGCTGATTTACAGTAATGAACGGGGAAGATCGTCCAGACAACTGTAAAATAGCACTTCAAATATGAAAATCATGCTTTACCATTACCAACACATAATACTCAAGGAATAATCCTGTGTCAGGCCAGGTGTCTGAGAATTACTTGATTGAACTACGCAGGGCATAAGGCCTGACAACTTTCTGTTCGAGGATCCTTAGCATCCTACATTCTATAGGTTGAGACACGTGGATGACTCTGGTCTCGAATAATTTTTTTTTGTTTTTCAGATTACATTTCTCACCACACTTTGAAATCTATCCTACATTGCGTCAGGTACTTACCGGAGGCATCGGGGAATGACTACGATAGATGAAAGGTTTGCTGTGGGTCAGTGGTTTAAGTCTGGGAGGTGAATCTGGTTGTCTGTCGATCTCCTCTATCAGGGGTTGTGGAGCCTGCAGTTTTCGCACACGGTGTGCTGCATAAGCCGGAAGCTTTAGCTCTAAATCGGCCATACAAGGAAACATTTCCTCCAAGTCGACACTCTTCAAAATAAATGCCAGTTGTATTACATGTACATCCATACCTGCTAAATAAGCAAGTAATCTATCCACAATGAGGTTTTAGCTATCGATTGTGCAAGAACAGATCATTTCTGTGCCTCAACATTACCGCGAAACAGAAACTATGGAGACATTATTATTAAAAGGTTACTGTGTCAGGCCAGGTGTCTGAGAATTATTTGATTGAAATACGCAGGGCATAAGGCCTGACAACTTTCTGTCCGAGGATCCTTAGCATCCTACATTCTACAGGTAAAGAGACGTGGATGACTCTGGTCTCGGATAAAAGCAAAACATAAGCAGCGTAATTCTCAATTAAGTCAAAGTTGCCGTCTTTGAACACTGTAAATGAATCGTTGAACTACCATTACTGTTCCGAGGCTAGGCTTTTTACTTGTTCGATACACGTTTCCAGTACCAGAAATTAGTAACTAGATAGCAATTACTAAGTTGCCCGTCTATCGAATGATTTTCCCAAACTAACTCCCTGGCAGCCATTTTGTCGCTACAAAGCTACAAACAATTCCATTACTTTCTAAAAAGAATTATTTTCAAAATCTACACCAAAATACAAGTGTTACTCATCAAAATGACCAGAAAAATCCGCTGAGCAATAATATATAGTCAAATTTAAATTATCTTGACATTAACTTCAAAAATTAAAGCATTTGGGGTACCCCCCTTTTAAAATACATGTCTTTTTCCATAAAATTACCCTGTTTCAATTCATTTCTACTCAAATCTATTCATATATAAATGGCGGATACATTGAAAAAAAACAACAAAGAAAATCAACAAATTATGATCTCACGTTTGCAAATTCTCCCTACCTGTCCCCACCATTTGAAAGCTTATGATCTCCCGATTCTAAAAATGTAAGTTGCATGAAAATCAGACAAGGCAAAGTGCCATTTTGAGGTCTGTAAAGTTTTCTACCCTGAATTTTCAAAGAAATACAAGTATTAATTAAAACATACCATAGAAAAATTATACTTACTCCTAGAGTCATC
>JBCAUI010506361.1:0-12904 GCA_038406195.1 Haplosyllis anthogorgicola | reverse complement strand
TATATGGATATACATGTCCCAGATACAGCCAGAATGCATAGAAACCGCGTTTCTAGGCAGAAATGCTACTGTAGGGTCTTACTCGAGAAAATAAAACGTTTCTTAGATTTGAATGTTTTAGAGAAATTGTCGTGAAGAAAGGAAGAGGACGACCAGCCAAGGTATATCGATTGCGAGGACCGGATGGCAAAATATGTAGTAGTTCAGATGGTGATTTATTTGGTGGAAAAAGCTTGATACCGCTTAACATGCCACAAACCCAATCTGTCGAAAACGTCACAGATAACACCTCGAACGAGCAAAGTGAAATTGAACCAAAGGGTGTAATAATGGCTGATCCTTTGTCTGGAGATGGAGATGTACCGAAACCTAAAGTTAAAGGAATTAAACATCCAGAGACAGTTGAACCTGAGGCAACAGGAATGGACCAGAAGGAGGCCAAACAGGATATGTTAGAGCTTGTCCAGGACATGGGAACGCAAGGAGCAGTGACTGGCAGTGACCCTATGATCGCAGGCAATCATCCTGCTGCCACTGGGGAAGAGATGGGGCTTGTACCGCCCTCAATAGAACAGAGCAGTTCAGAACGACAGGATTTTATGTCTGCCGCTGTAACCAAAGACATGATACCAGATTTACCGGTCTTTACGACAGAAGAGGAGAAAATCGCCTTCGAAGAAACTCTAAATCAGATAGATATGACACAGGTTGGTTTCCTTATTTTGGAAGTTATTTCATTGCCCAATAGCAAACTTTGTGATTACAAACACGACTTGCAGGTTTAACCGTCCAGAGATCCAATGTTTTCAGGTTTTTATACAACCAAAATTGTGTTTTTCCACGTTTGTTCGAAAACAAATGTGAATTTCTTTGTTTGTCTTTCTTTCCTTGTGCTAAATTTTAGCTTCTTATGGTATATTTATGTTTTTCTGTAGAGAACTAGACACCTGTGAAGTATTGCATGTTATGTTTCATATTAAAGTATTATTGGCATTAAATTGTTGAGAAATATTTCCTGACAAGTTTTTGGCTCATTTGGCATAATTGCCAAAGAGCCTACAGAATCATGCATTGTCCGTCATTGTCGTCGTCCGGCATCATTGTCATCGTCTGTGCACAGCTGACGTGAGCACACTACTGATCATAGAGACTTCATATGTTACACACACATGCACCTGTGTCCCATCTCAAAGCCTAGCAAAAATTATGTTGCTTTACCATTATTCTCAAATTGGCAGCCATATTTGTTTTTTTTCTTTGAACCTTTCTCCTGGAGATGCAGTTGATGGTACAAACTTCATATTTGGCAGCTTTATGCATCTATATACCCTCTTTATTTCCTGTAAAAATTATGTTGATACCACCTATATTTGCAGTTTGGCAGCCATATTTATGTTTTTCATAGGTCACTTATTTGGGATTTGATCTTAGACACTTCATTTGTATCCATGTTGATATTGTAACTTGTGTTGTCTTAGTTGTATGATAATGCCAAATGAGCTCAGGTCCATCTGGACCTATTTTTAAAAACTGCACACAAGATAAAAGTGAAAAATAGCAGATTCTGCTGCTACCTAAACAGAAAAGTTTTTTTAAAATAAGTAACATATATGCTTCCCATCGTTTTCATTGAAAAAAAGAGTTCATGAGACTTCCATTCAATTGTGCTGTATTGACATAGGTCTTTCATTTCAGTGTGATCACTTGTTCAACGTCCATGTCATACAACAGGACATCAACGAAAATGCACCGATTAATGTATCACGAGTGACAAATGAACTTAGTGTGTACACATGCACAGTATGTGACAAAGTATTCAAAATGCTGTCGCACGTCAGAAACCATGTCTTGGGACACACAGACCTAAAACCATTTGCTTGTCGACTTTGTGAATACTCCAGCAACAACAAAGGTAGGTTCATAAACTTGAAATGGCATACTTTTAGATACAGTAGAACTTGTCTTGAGCGACACCTGTATTGAACGACATTATGTCTTTTTACACCTTTCACAGTGTACAGCATTGTTAAAACAAGTTTAAATGACCCTGTCTTGGGCGACAACCTGCCTTTTACAACACTTTTTGGCGGAAAAAGACAAAGATAAGTCGCTCAAGACCGTACATGTATGACAGTCGACAGTGCACTGAAATAGCCATGGGTACATTTCTACGTTTCTATTACTGTGCAGGTAATTTATACACACACATGAGGCGTCACACAGGACAACTATATCGATGCCCAAACTGTTCGTTTACTACTTGCAACAAATCGCATCTAGTGGAACACATACGAACTCACACGAGAAGCAAACAGACCTGCAGGATGTGTAGCAAGAAATATACGACTGAAAAATCGCTTGTAAATCATATTAGGAAATATCATAGAGGAGAAAAGGGTCAGTATATTTTCACAGTTTTGTAGGAAAGATTCTAATGTTTTCTGTATCAGTTTTCCATATAATACTGCTGGTGGTTACTCAACACGCACGAACTTTTTCATTTATTAGATATTATATAGAACCTTTTGTAACTGATTGGGACCAAGTTCTCATAAAACTAGTTTCAGAGAAGATGATATGAGTGAAAAAAGAATAAATAAAACACAGTTTTATATCTCGTTATTCCTGAATAATTGTTGCAGGCCAAGAGTATCTTAACCAATTCCAAGGAAAACAACAGAAAGGCCCAGCTGTGCTGCATCAGTGCCATGTGTGCAATAGAAAGTTTAAAAAGAAGATAGATCGAGATCGCCATTTGTTTGTTCACAATATCAAGTTAAACGATAATATTCATCACTGTGATCTGTGCGATTACACAGCAAGCAGGAGAATCTATCTGGAAAAGCATTTCCGCAGACACAGAGTTGTTTATGTGTGTTGTGAATGCAAGCAGAAATTTTCGAGCACAATTAAACTGAATAACCATCTGAATGAGATTCATGGGTGCGGTGATTTGGATGACACTTGGTTGGATATGTTTACAAGATGTGTACAGGTCAGTTTATTTCAACCAGAGCCAGATGCCCCCATAAGAACAGTAGCTGCTGTCAAACAAACTCCAACGGGTACAGAACTAGCTACAATCCCCGAGACTAGTCTTTCAGCAGGCCTGCATAAAGGCCCATCGGAAAACACAAAAGCTAGTGAATTGCTTCGGCACATGATGAGAAGTACTATTCGGTCGAAAACTCAGGGCTCAGAAAATACTGTTGATTTGCTTGATGAACAGAAATCAGCTGAAAAGGAAAATATTAAATCTGCTGCTTTGAAATCAGAGGATAAAGAGGGAGATAAAGACAAAGCTTTACAAGAAAATGATGGAACTGGAAATGCAATAAGCCAGAGTACAGACGAATCCGAAATCGTTGAGAATGAAGAAGAAAGTAACTCGGAAGCTGCTCAGGCACTGGAGCAAAAGTCAAACTATGATATCTACAGGAGATTAGAATTTGTACTAGTAAGTAAGTGTTAGTTTTGTTGGGAGTAATACCAGGGTGCCACAAGATCTAAATTATCTTGGCATACAAAGTAACTTTCATAATTAACTGGCGTATAAAATTTGAGTAAATTGAGTAAAACTCCCAGAAAGTGCAAGAATTTCTAATATAACCAGACGTCCTGTCCATGCCCACTCAGTGTGGCATACTTGCTGTACCAGTCAATACGTTAACAATACAAAAATATATTTAATTAAATAATGTTCATCTATATTTTGCAGATGACCATGGATATCTTTCATCGGTTGAGGCAAGCATTTGGCAATGAAGAATGTGAATATTGCGGAAGGTTGTATTACTCCCGAAACGACTGCCAACAGCATATTAAAACGCACACAGGTATGCATAACGTAATGTTATAGACCGTAATGTCGAACGAAGAAATGTAGATACATTTTTGGGTTTTCACGTGCGTTACTTATAGTAAGTGATGTAATTTTTGTATCCAGGAGATCGGCCCTTTCACTGTGATCAGTGCAGCTACAGGTCCATTACAAAGGATCAGTTGAAGCGACACATAGAACGTGAGCATGAGAACATTAAATACGTCTGCCATGAATGCGAGTATGTAGCACCAAGCAGGACTAATCTCTGGCATCACCAACAGAAACATAAAAAACCACAGGCTGTTGCATGTCCAATTTGTCCCGAAAAATTTGACAGGTAAGGATTTTCTAAAACTAAGCGTTTTACAGTATTTTTTTTCTTTCAGTGTTTATACTGGCATATCATAACTTATTGTGTAAATTGTGTATTTCAGTGCAAAGAGACTAAAAATCCACATGGAATTCAAGCATCCGGAAATACCGTCAACTGAGGCAGCCAAAATAGCCAGTGCAAATCATAAAACCAACGGCAAATTAGGTAGGTCTTCCGCATATTTTAAGAAATGGGAGAAAAATTACGGAATGTCTAATTTTATTACAGGGATTACTCAGCGATAAGGTGGGACACTAAATTACGAATTTTTCTATCCAGTGGCGGTGTTTTAATTGCACAAAACATAAGTAATCATTCGAAAATATTCAATAGAAATTTAATAATGCTTTATCCCTTTTAAATGCAGGACGGAAATCGTTCCGATGCCCTTACTGTGATCGACAGTTTGTTCGAGGGAGTTCAGAGCTACAGAAACACATTTGGATACACGAAGGCATCAAACCGTTCAAGTGTCCGTTATGTCCGTATGCCTGTAGATCAAAGAGTAACCTAACGAACCATCTTCTGAGACACTCCTCAGAGAAACCTTTTCTGTGTATACATTGTGGAAAAGCATACAAGTCAAAGACAGCACTTCGATGGCATGTGCGGACTCACAAAGATGGCAAGATATTTAAATGCACGAAGTAAGTAGAAATTTGTGGAAAATGATTTTGTATTCATTATTACAAAACATTTTTCCATCAGCAAGTCATAAATTTAAAAGCAGGTTTAATTAACTTGCAGTCATCTTGCAAAAACATATTTCTTGTTTGTACGTGGTTTGTGAATCTAAGACATCTCGACATTGTGTTCTATTTCAAAAGGGAACCCGGCAGACATTGTTTCCATAAAATCATTTGCAGGATTGGCAGATTCTGAAGATCAGCTGCTTCTTACAATAATTGACAACCATTATTGTTTTTGTGTATTGTAAATTTTAGATGTGAATACGAAGCTACACAGAAAAGTCATTTAGTCCGCCACCTAGAGACACACAATGTTATAAAACGCTACCAATGCCAACACTGTGATTACTCAGCAAATACACTGGGGTACATTAAGATCCATTATACTCGTATGCATGAAGGCTGTACATACACTCACAACCCAGAAACTGCAACTCAACCGATGAACACCGAGACAAAAGTATACAAATGTCTTAGCTGTGACTATTTGTTCGGAAACTTGTCCGACATGAAGAGACATTTAAAAATAAGACACCATGTTCAGGTAGGTTGCAGAGAGAAGCGATAGTGGGGAAGTGATGAACTAAATTCTTGTTTTGACAAGAAAACAGACATGTGACATGAATTGTCACTTGCTCGTCGTTGTTATCGTCTATTTACTCTTGAGTACATAGTTGATCACAGACTTTTCGAAATTTCACATTCATTCTTATCCAGAAAAATTTAATTAAAAATCTTATAGACTTATTTTTATGGTCACTAAACCATTAATAATGGAGTGTTTTAATAGTACGGCTTTTCCCGCAGTTTCAGGATTAAGGCTACAATTTAAAAACTTTTTTCTACTGCAGGTTGACAATTTGCAGTTGCTGGAAGAAGATACAGGGCAAGTAACTCAGGTAATCGCCGATGACGAATCGTCACTGGCCATGCAGGTCAGTGGTGAAAATGTTCCGACGACATCCGGACACAACGTTCAGGCATCCGAGAGCAACACATTGCCTACAGCTGAAGAAGATGCAACGAGTGCACTTCAAGCATTACAGTATGCAGGTAACATATCCAAACCAAATCGTTTGAGATTCTATTCTCCAGTAATTGGCCGCTACTCGACAATAACTGTGTAACTGTCTTTTTTGGTATTTTGTTTAGTACCACCACGCACGTTGCAGGAGAAGACGGCTGATATCCTTCAGCAACTTCTTGGACTGTCTCAGCAGGTATTGTAATTTCTATTCGAAAAAAGACATTATTATTGATGTTTGTAATTGTTTATATATATTTATTTAATGATGTGTGTAAACTTTAATGAATATACTTCCAACAGGGAGGGTCAGGCAGCAATCAGCCAATTACTGTGCAGTCTAATGATGGTCAGATGGTGGAATTAAACCCTGACACAATCATTGTGCAACAAAACGAAAATGGTGAAGTGGTTCTGACATCAACTGATCCTACTGAGCAGCAGGGACAATACGTTATACAGTATATAGACGAGGACCAAACTGTAACAGAACAACAGGTAAGATGGAACTGATATAGATAATAATGTAGATAAAATGATGCTTGTCTGAATCATGCTGACTGAATATTGGATAAATTTGATGCATGATGCAAACAGTATTACTTGTGTTTATGCAAATGGCAAACATGTTATATTTTTGGGGGTTTTTTTAGTATGGCATATTTTACTGCTTAATAGGTCGACAATGAAGTGGTACACATGACTTCACAAGAGCAGCAGGATGCAGTACAAACAATCATACAGACAGAAAATAGCATGACAGATGCAGAACAGGTATGTAAATGTTACGAAATAAATACGTAATGTAATACATGTGCACACTTTTCCAGTAATGACATCCACGTAATTAGTTGACTTCAAATTAACGTGTAACATATTTTAAAGATCACGTCACATTAATTTTGTGAGTGTAACATTATTACACTGGGTCAACACCAATGCCAGTGTACTATCCACCAGATAAACGTAGCAGAAAGTTTCATTAAATTAAAATAATATAACAAAAATGACAATTCCAGTGGTAACTTTTACCATTTTATGCTACATGCTATTACTAATATTGCTTGTAGAATAGCCAATAACCTTTTCGCAGATCATTTTCACTTGACCCAGTGATTTTTAAAACTAAATGTTACTACAGATATAATTAAAGGAAATGCTAAAAATGAAGTTTCTTGGTCATCCTAAACAAGATAGGTAGACAGAGTTAGGTGCCTAATGTTATGGTAAGCATGAAGTCCTGCTGCACAGGCAGTCTGGATTCAGTTAGAGATGTTAGGTATTCTTTTAGTAAATTACAGCCCCCACCAAATCAAAGTGTAAAATTAGTACCAGCCCTATGTGGCAAGACAGATAGTATGTCAAGTGGAGCTGCTGCTCCACAAAGTGAAACTTCAAAAATTACTCGAGCGTGAATAATTAACGTTATTTTTAATGCCCTTCATACTGGTAATTTTAGATGGTAGATGAAGGTGGAGAAATTGTGCTGACAAAGGAAGAGGATAGTCCCGTTAGAATTATTCACGATGCAAAAATTGTACAAGTCATTAGTAGTGCACAGCAAGACAACACTGAAGAACAAAATGTTTCAAATGTGAATGAAGAAATACCCATGGAAGTAGAATAGTGGATTCGAAAGGAAATATGAAAAAAATAACCTCTCGAAATATCTTTCTTGTATGTTTCTTCTGTTGATGAAATGTAAAGAATAATGCATTACGTAAGCAGAATTGGAATACATTATCGATTTTTGTATTTAGTTTCTACTACATACAAAGATATTCTAGAATTTCGGAGTATATGTAGTTTTGATAATGACGCTTCAAAATTGTAAACAGTGTTATGAGTTATGGTTCTAGTAGACTGTTACATAAAATACTGAAGAGTTCCAGAAATGTTTTGTTGGTCACTCGTACATTTTCCTATTCGTGTAAATTATTGTTCAAATGTAGAGTTTCTTTATTTAAAAGAACATTATTATCTGTAACTTGTAAATAAAACGTGTATGATTGTTCAAACCAAATGAAGTTTATATCGATTAGTCCGATGTTTGAGCTGAATCAATAGGCTCAAATCAATTCAATAATTGCTTTATTTAGAGCAGTGTACAAAAGATTCCTGTTGGAATTTACGTATTGTTGAGGTCAAATGCACAGACCCATTGCTTACAATTCAGGGCCAAGAATCCAGAATGGTTTTGCTTTGTGAACCTTGTGTATTAGACTGTAGAATCGATACGCTACCGTATGTCAGTGTTGCCGCTACTTTTTTAAAATGAGGGACATTTTGTCCCCCATACCTGTATGGGACATTTTCATTGCAATGAGGGTCATTCATCATATATTTTAAAATAAATTCAATACTGAAATTCTGAATACAAACATGCTCAAAGTCAAATATTAAAGTATCAGTTTCTTCACGAAATCTGTGAACTGTGAGACAATGTCTTATGTAGACATTTTGGGGGTCACCATGGACCCTTCCTCCATTTCTGGGGGACATTTCCAAAATTTTATGTGGAAAACCCATATGCCTGCAGTGTAGTGGCAACACTGGTATGTGATTTGTTCATTAATGTCCAACGTGTCAACTTGTGTCGTAAAGTTCATTAGGATGAAAAAATAGCAAGACAAAAAGGTAAATACAGTAGACATCGTGTGAAGAGAATGGCCTTTCGGCCACAACATTTATTCGTATGAGACAGACATTCCTTTAACACAGACAAAAATGACATAAAATGAACTTTTTAGCCAAATATCTAATATTCGTATGAAGCAGATGTTCTCTTCATGGGGCATTCTCTTCACGCGATGTCCACTGTAATCAGTCTCGGGGAACTGGGTCCGCTCGACCTCCCCACGGCCCCTCACCCCCACCTCCCGGAATTCCTCTCAAACATACATGTAAGTCTTTGGGAGTCATGACTCCATTCAAGACAATTTTCTGGATCTATCACTGATAATCCTGACCACATATATTATTACCCCACTTCTGGTACTTTTCGTAAAAGACTCCAAAGAAGAAAAAACTTTTTTTGTGCAAGTGAAAGTATTTTCATCCACTTCTATTCTTACGGGATTTGCAACGAGAACTCTAACGATCACTGTTATCAGTGGTAGAATCGGCTCCAAATTTATTCCTGGAAAGGGGACTCATTGTCGAATGACAGAGTATGTGGTCGTCCGCCTAAAAAACTTGTAAAAATAGAAACTAAGACAAAACGAAACAGACGATAACCATCAAAATAGAAACCAAGACAAAACGAAAATTTCAATTTCCACTCCGTGATGTTGTTTTCTTTGGTGACATCATGAGTTAGATACCATTGCCATGACATTCGACAGATTAGTAGTTGCACAACTACTTTTTTCATTTTGCTTATTCAGTACACAAAATCATCGTATCAGAGCTTTAACATGGTACCTTATAGGGGTTCCCTTATGTACTCAATTGATACGATTCCTGTATAATTGTTTTTTCTTTTTTGGAAGAAACATTTCAGTTCAGTTCAACAAGTGATTTCAGGAAGCTATATCAAATTCGGAATGTTTTGAATTAAAACAATTCCATGCTGTTCTATTGAAGCAAAGAATTGCACATTGTGACACTATATTATTGCAAAGGTGATATAATTTTCCTAATCTGATTGTATTACTTTTGCTATCGCAAGAATACAGCTGTAATATAACAAGAAAATAAGAAACTTCCAGACGTTAACATTAAGTCAGTATTCGCTTTAACTATTACTTTATGAAAAAGAAAAGTCACCATTTTGCAATTGTAAACATTGAAAAAATTCCCCTCAAATGCAAAGGATTTCATAAACAAGATAAATAGTGCAGCAAATAATCATCTCATTATTGACCCATCTACTATGTCTTTGTTTGAATCAGAGGTAGATGTATTTTTAAAGTTGTGCCTCACTTGCTGATAAGCTTACCAAGAACAATCATAACAATGGATATGAACAAATAGTCGTGCAATCACGAATTGTGACATGAATATGTTTGCTTGAATAGGTGAATATGTAACTGTTAGACAATCTGCACATTCACATTCTTAGGATTAATATGGTATTTCTGTTGCCTGATTCGGTTAAAAAATTGTGTAAAATTCAAATAATTTCTTAAAACTGGATTTTAGGGCGTTTTATCCGTCGTTGTTTCTCTACTTGTTTATATGTTTTGCAGAAAAATACAAATGTGTCTTAAAGATCGTTTTATTTTCTTATGCTCTACTTTTTATTCTTTATCATAACTTTAATAGATTTGACAAAAGGGGAAATCAAAGCTGAATGTTTCTTTGTTGTCACTGAGTTCCTCTAAGTGTCAGTGAGTTTCAACAGTTCAAAACAATATAACCTCTGAATTATAGGTTACTCAACTTTGTCGTAAAAGGTAAATAAAAATGCTACATGTATGGTTATGAAAGTGCACAAACAATGAACCATTTAAATTACTTCCTTATTTTCTTATTTAATTGGACCTCTACGATTAGGGGCTCTCTTACAATACACAGCAAGAGCACGGTAAAGAACATAATTATCTTGCACATAAGCAAACAACACTGATAAGTTTCCAACGCAATTATTTCCCACAAACAGACCTATGGCTTCTATTGGGAATATTGTCATCAACCGCCAACCTGTCTATAAATCCGTGCTTACAGATTTTTGGTGCTGCCGTATTTGAACTAATTTGTAAAATATTGATTCAATCAGTTCGTCAGGCTCAGGGTTGATGAATACTGATTTTCTGTGAATTACATGATGTAGATCTATCACTGTCAGCCTAATACTAGTAGTACAGTATAAAACAACAGAGATTTTTTTTACAAAAGTAGTTCATGAGACAGGAGGCAAAAGTCTGGAACACATATGACATTTCACGTTGTCTTTTTATTTGCCTCAATAACACAGAGTGGAAGTATTTGGTTTTCGGACGTTCCCAAGTTGATACTTTTTTTCTGAACTAAGGGGGAAAATCAAATAAACAGTTCATGACTTATATTTCTTTTTGCGAACAATAGAATTTTACGCTAAGGCTTCCGCTTCAACAGAAAGACAGCGTGAACTGTTATTGTTAACAGAATGATAAAGCATGATCCTCTTTGAACATTGTTCTAGTATTTACATCCAGATATTCTCCCTGTTTGTATCAATAAAATAAAAAACGGAAAGATTCTGGGTTAATAGAATTGTGAAAATTTTTTTTATCTCACTTGATTGCAATGTTTCCCCATTTAGCTTTTGTCAGTTCAGCAGGAATTGTTACTTTCCATGTGAGTCAGTTATTCCGATTGAAAAAACTCGTGAAGGTGAACATATAAAATTACCTTTTAGACTAAATTGACGACAATTTTTTCTTTTCACTAAATCGTAGATCTAAATTGATGGAGTCCCAATTTCATTTATAGGATGACAGCTTTTCTCGACGCAAGCGCAATTGACAAGCATTGATTATTAAAACTCTAGGACAATAACTTCGATTCGGCAGACAATCAAAATAAACTACAATAAACCATAACCAAACGAGCCACCTTAAATCTCTGTATTCTGCAGCTCAGCTGCCAATAAACTTGATTTATGGCAATTTTTACCATCTATTCATCAATAAGTACCGCATCTCTTATGTGATTTATTCTGTAGACCTTCTGTCCCAATAGGAAAACATTAATCTTTACAAAAACCTGCTCTGTAAATATACAGGACGATATGTGATCTAACAAGCCAATACCTGAATTGAAAATACGTTTCCCAATTTTGCTGTGACCTTATTTCTTAGTTCGTCGCTAGAAGATGAAATATTTCCTAAAAAAAAATTAGTACATTTTGAAAATAATGCAACTTGCGCTAAGAAGCAATGTCCTGTAGAGTTAGACGAAATCTCAGATCGTGAAACCCTGGAACCAAAATACGAAAATACTCAAGTGCCTGTGTTGATATGCAGTCCATCAGTTTCCACGACCCGTTTCAGTGTTTTTATCCGAACATGGAAATATACTAAACAATAAATACCTGATCTTATACGGTTTAAATCCGAGATTTCCTAAATGCATTGTACATATTGATGAGCATGTAAGATGCATGTGCAATCAGTGCAGTTGCAGGCAGTACTTGCAGGCAGCTCCTGCAGTTCCAGCAGGTTAACAGTCCTAATACAGGCAGCTGGAGATTAACCCTGTCAGTACCGTGTCTAGCACTCTATGCTACAGGTGGTTTGCATTCTTAACGGTAATTGTATCTTCTTCAATAAAACAATGCAACTCAGTCTGATGATAAAATAGAGTGAGTGTTTGGAAACCAAAATTTTTGCTCACTTTGGTTACTGCGATGAAATTTGACGCAGAGATGACGATACATGGCGAATTTCTGACTGACTAGATAAGCGGTCCTGCTCTCAACAATAGCAACACAATGTATTGTGTAAATAAACAGACGTAGTTCTGTAACAAAGTAATAAAAGGCAAAAGTTGTCGGCTTCCGAGCACTGAGTAACGAATAAAAATAACAACAATAAAAATATACGAGTGAAAGTAGCAGGTAAGTGACCAATTGCCCATAACCAAAGAAAGATAAATTAGTTTAAAGTTTGAACAGTATACTAACTTACAGGTGCTACAAAATTCAAAATCTCATCGTTGTAAACGATCAAATGACTGCGTTGATATATTACGCTAACCAAGACCGTGATCCATTCGGAAATTAGAACCAAACAGAAAGAGAACGAAAATTGCTTAAAGTTAAAGTTATTTGATATACCGCAGTTATCGTCAGTTCAGACATCAATTGCGGTTTACAATCTTTAAATGCAGTGCTGAAAGCTTGCAAGTGCAAGACCCCCCGCCCCCATCATCATCAGGATTGACTTGCACTGGGAACCCCCCCCCCCGATCTGATTTGGGAAAATGCATTTCTGACCATTTCAGACACTTTGTAGGAAAAAAAAATTTCAGTGTATTTTGCTATTGGACTTAGACTTTCTTTATGGAGTTGG
>JBCAUI010506350.1:0-12905 GCA_038406195.1 Haplosyllis anthogorgicola | reverse complement strand
GACAGGCACAGTGGGTGATTTGATTGACAGCTGTTGCTGTGCATGGATCTCCACGCTTGATCAAACACTAAGTCATGTGCGGTGGGCAGAGTTTGGTCACTCTCGGCTGCACACAATGACCCGATTTGAAACAGAACACACTGCGACAATACTTCCAGCAGGCTGCGAGACTTAAGGTAAGTGTATCTGTTCATCATACTTCCAGCAGGCTGCGAGACTTAAGGTAAGTGTATCTGTTCATCATACTTCCAGCAGGCTGCGAGACTAAGGTAGAGGAAACATATAATAAATTTTCAATGGAACCTCTCTTTTACGACATCTCTTTCGGGCGGCATTATGTATTTTAAGGCACTTTTTTGATGAAACCTACTTGTATCAAACGCGTGCACAGGTCATTCCACTTAGCTCGAACACAGAGAACTTGACCCATCAATTACTTTTCTATTGAAAACGCTAAACTCAAACTTTTGCTAAGCAGGAACTTTTTTAGGGTGTACCTTGAGGGTTTGAACTAAGTGGGATGATTTGTAGTTGTACCACAATTGAGCGAGACACTTTCTTTTACCACACTTAGGTATTGTGCAAAATAGACAATGAACAAGGCGCAGTGTAACTTATCATTACAATTACAGGGCTTTCATGAATGACACCCTGCCGTTATAAGCTCTTTTCAACAGACACCTTTGGGGCTTACGTCTCAAGTTACAGTACACTAAACACCAACAATTGCCATTCCTCACAGGGTTTAGGAGAGTACGTGAACTGCAGGACGGGAATGCCGTGCCACCTGCACCCGACGAGTGCGCTGTTCGGTATGGGCTTCACACCAGATTACATCGTCTACCACGAACTGGTCATGACCTCCAAGGTATGAATTCGGTGGAGCTTATTCTTTCAATGTTTAATCCATGGACAGATCTTTAATTGTTTGCATGTAGACCCCGTCTCTACAAAGTGTGTTTTCCTTTGTCACTGTAGTTAAAATGCAATCAATTTTATTTTAAACTAAACGAAAAAGATGTACATGTATGTCTTTATTTCAAATTATTTTGTTTAATTGTTAACTTCAAGATTAGCACATACTGATCAATGCTGTGTTGTTTAATAATGTAGGAATACATGCAGTGCGTAACGGCGGTTGATGGTCACTGGTTGGCGGAGCTGGGTCCAATGTTTTACAGTGTTAAAGATGCGCTGAAGTCGAGAGGGGTAAGGAATATAATCTGGTTCTTCGAAGTAACATATATTTGGATTTTTTGAAGCTTCCATTGAGGGTTAGAGCTAAGTAGGATGACCTGCAACATTGGTGAATCCAAGATTTGCCCTATTTTCACTCAAAATTCAGCAAAAACTGAAAATGAAAAAAAAAATCTACAGGGTGGCCACGGCACAGGGAAAACAGGGAATTTGGATGTAAGCTTTTCCAGACAGGGAAAACACAGGGAATTTAGTTACAACACAGGGAATTTTTTAAAAACACAGGGAATTTTTCAAATATTTCCAAAAATTTAGTATTTTGTAGTAAATTGCTTTTTGTCAGCTTATGTACCCAAATTTTATCTAGCCATGCTTTGCTTGGCATGTTTTTCTAAATTTTCATATTTTATCATACTCATTGACAGTTTATTCCAGTTTCTTAGTTCACCCTAAGAAAGCCTCTGTGTAATAAAAGGGAAGAAATGATGGCAGTGAGGGATGGTGGATGCCATGTACAAAACTAAACATATGTATTTTTGTGATTAAAAAAACACAGGGGAAATAATGCGAACACAGGGAAAAGACAGGGAAAACACAGGGAATTTGATCATAACCTGTGCGTGGCCAGCCTGATCTAGCCTTAGGGGGATATCCTCCCGCTCCTCGTAGATCCGCCATTTTTTCTTACAATGATTTGAATTTGATGTCCACAGGAACGTAAGAAAGAAGCGAACGAACATCTGCAGAAGATGGAGGAGGAGATGACGAAAGCACAGGAACAGATCCGACTGCGTAAAGAGGAGCACGAGAAATCTCTCATGCAGTCATCGAGAAGGTAAAGACATCCTTATTAGAATCATGAATCAGGGGGAAACACCGCAGCAGAGTGATCCCAAGTCCAAAACACGGGTACTAGTGGACGGGGCAAAGTGCACGCTGACACTGTTCCATTCAGACGTCCAAAGGTCCTGTGTTCGAGACCCATTGGTACCAATTCACTGTTCAAATAATATGTGAAAATTGTGGCTGGTTGCTTGGGTAACAAGCCTGTACTGTGTTACAGTGTACATTTATACAGAGGAATAAAAAAGTGTTAGGAGCAGGGTTTCAGACCTCAGGTACTAAATGGTTAATGCTCTGGTTTTCTTTTTTATTTCGTTTGCGTAAAAATTAAACCTACAAACCAGTAAAATGCAGCCTGATGATAATTATTGTTCCGTTTCTTGTAGAACTACAATAGTGACGCCAGGAAGGAAAGAACCGGGAACCCCAGCACCTGCAACGCCAAGAATGGGCGCCAAGTTCGGATTGTAGTGACAATAAGGGTGTTGAAGTCATGAGGAAGGACCCAGTGATTTTATTGTGATACTCAAAATATAAAGCACAGTCAGATGCTGCTGGAAATCAGGTGTCTGAGAAATTTTGGCACCTTTGCACATAAATTTCACAGCTCACTTGTAAGGGACGAAATGAACGAAAGGTGCTCAGTCAGTTTAGAATATTGATACGGGGCATCATGTTTTGAACCACAGCTGCCCAGGAACAATCAGCTCCAACAGGCATGTGTGACCAAGCCCGCACCTCCACACATGGACAGAACATTCAACTGGTATGGTCAGTGTTGCAGTGAAGATCAATGTAACAAAAGGCAACCTTAGGTGGGTTGCACCAGCCATGCAGATGTACTATAGTACCAGGTACTATTGACGCTAAGCATACATGTATTTAAATCACAATTCCAAACTAAAATCAATAACTTTCTTTGAATAAACGGAGGAGTGCAACTCTCATTTGATATATTTTGTACAATGCAAAATGCATTTATGTGTAAATTAGGGCACAGAAATAAAATTGTAACATATTTGTAGAGGCATGTTTATTTCCTTATCGATATGTATCCATCAGTCAATAATAATTAACAAGAACATGGATCAGGAGGAAATGAAACGCAATGAAGGTGAATACGAAACTTGTGCACCCTTCAGAGGTGGTGTGCCCGTCCAGTTAGACCCACAAAAAACAAACAAAAAAAATAAAGTTGGCATGCCAGAGGTTGGGGGGGGGGGGTGAGGGGTGTGGCTCCAGAGGGAAGGGGTTGTCAACTCCATTTTTGCCGGAAAAAGCAGCCATAATAGTGGGGGGTGGTGGTGCATGCCTCAGCCAATACACTGCTGCCCACTTATATCAATATCGCTTATATCGATATCCCGCTTATATCGATATTTTTTCTGTGCCAAATTTCTTCCATTGACCCCAATGTTAATTGTTCTGCTTATATCGATATTTATATATTGATTTCCCCGCTTATATCGATATTTTCATGGCTAGTTAAGGCTCTTTGATTGATATTATTCTTGTATTGAGCCTAAATCAGCCGGCCTATTTTACTTCAAAGAAATGGGCCAGCAGATATGAAAGATTTAACAAAATGAGCCAAAATCGGTCGGCCTATTTTACTTCAAAGAAATGGGCCAGCAGACATGGAAGATTTAACAAAATGAGCCAAAATCAGCTGGCCTATTTTACTTCAAAGAAATGGGCCGGCAGATAATTGTTACTTGAAAGAAAAATATTCTTTTTAGATCAAACAATTAAAATCTTTCATATCTGCCAGCCCATTTCTTTGAAGTAAAATAGGTTGGCTGATTTTGGTACATTTTGTTAAATCATCCATAAGTTTCAATTAGAAGCCACTGCAAAGACTATATTTACATTTGATTGAGATAAGACAGATAGGATGTAAGATGAAAGTTAAGGGTCTAATGATATATTGATATTTTGGCCATTTTTCCCCGCTTATATCGATTCTGTTTATATCGATATCCCGCTTATATCGATATTTTTTTCCTCGCCAAAAATATCGATATATCCGGGGACGAGTGTACTTAATTTTGTCGCCCACGACATTTGCATTTTCGTTCCTAGATTAGAGTTTTGGATGTTTGTTCATAACCAACAAAATGACCATTCATCAACAATAAGTTTATTTATACATTTCGGTTAAATCTGTATAGCATAAACAAACTGTTGATCTCACGATTTACAGAAGAGTTAAAACAAAAATGTTTGAAGTGCCAGAAAAGTGTGTAACTAAACTAAAAGTCCTGAAACTAAAACTGATTTTCAAGTTACTTTATTTAATTGCATTGTGATAAAAGATACATTTACGGTTGAAAATGACACAAAAGCACAACAAACAAAATAGGCACTAACACATCGAATCCCACCCTAAATACAAAGTATTATCTATATTATCCAATTGAGACTTGCAGAACGTTTTCTGAACCAAGACCTCGCCACTACTTTAGGTGCTTATGCTTATCTGGTGTATTATAATTGTTATAGCGATTACAAAAGCCCTCCAAAAGTGCTGCTTTTCTTTGTTAAAACGCGATGCTTTGGAGCTAAATGGCTAAATCGTGTTGCAGCGTTCAGTATTTTCGTTGCAAAAACGGCTGTAAATTCATGTTACAGTTCTTTTAACTTCAAATTTAATTCGTTTCTTGTCAAAAGACAAGAATGTGAAACATTACACTTCAATCCATGATGCCTGAGAGTGTGTTTATTCACAACGTAAGCAAAATATTGTGTCACTATCACATACAAATGTTTGTTCTTGGGACTAAGGATCACAATAAGCACAATCATTATGGTAATGCCTTCACTGCAAAAAGTTGTAAACGTCAACAGAGACGCCTGTTCAATGTGGAATGTAAATTTCACAAAGCATATGTAATGCACTTAATGCTACTCTATTCATGTCACAAATTCAGAAACCAAACGATGATTGAACTGGAAATGTAAACTAAGTAAATTGGTATTTAATTCTTTTCCAATGAAATGGTTCCGTGTGCACATTTAGTATGGCAATTCTCATCAAGATTCATTGGCCTATCTACAGAATGCACTCTACAACATATGTGACGCTAGATACATTGAACTTTGAGACAAACGTAAATTACCTCAATAATACAATTCAGATCACCAATGATTGTGAGTTAATTTGCCTAAAACTTTTCCTTTGAACTTTGGAATACTATTTAGAAACAAACTTATCCTTACAAAAAGAAGCAACGAATAACGAATCTAAAAATGGGTAAAAAATGGCAGCAATATTATGTGACAAGTTATAGTCATGATTATATTTTAAAGGTGTGAAGTTCTTATGGATTATTTCATAATTGAGCAAAATCAGTTAATTTATAATAAATATGTTATGCCAATAATATGTAACTTAACAAACTACCCAGTAGTTTTGCCAACTTCAATATATACACTTCATTTACTATAAAATCTTTGACTTTTATGTCTCATGATTGTTCATTATCCCGAATAATAAACTTCGTACTTTACCATATTTACTAACGTGATAATTGTTTCATATGCAGTCATTACCGCAATAATAACGACACGTCTTTTTAAATTCATGTCATTTTGTCACATTGTGCACCTTACATAGATTTGCCCCAAATACATGTTCGATTAAGTGTCTACGTTAAGTGTAAGTACATACTGTTTACTGTCGACTACCAAAGGCTCTGATAAAATATTACACTGTAAGTGGATTGACTGCATCTCTATGCCATGTGTACATAATCTTGGGTTAAAGTTGAGTCAAAGAAATATGTTGGAACATAGGTTCCTGTTTTGTTATTTTACACATAATTTACAGCTGTGTTAAAACCGATAAAATTCAAAGAAAAAGTCATACTAACAACATTTCTTAAACGTACATCCTGTTGATCTCCGATTGATATTGATATTGAATATTTTTTCGTTTCAGTTTGAAGGCTTCTGTAAGTAGTCCCGAATCTGGAGTCCAAATTTCTGTCACCAAAGTGATCCTCTGGGGAATTTCGAACCTCTCCAATTTTCCTAAATCGTATATAAAATGATCACATTCACAAACTCACTTCTGATACTGAGGCAATTCATAGTGAAAAAGAACAAAATTAAGACAGCCACATTTGTTCAAAACAAACACAATTGTTCAGTTGTTCATATGAAAATTCCTATGGATTAAAAGATTCGAAAGGTGTACAGCTAAATAATCAGTAAGTTGTATTTACATGTAAATTATTCAATTTTAACTACCTTTTCCTTGCTGTTGAAAAGATTTCAAAATATCTTTCTGTACTTCTTCATTTTGGCACACTTCATCCATATTTGAGATATCAAGTCCATACTTGGAAGCAACAACCTAAACGATGTTGAATTAAACGTTATACAAATTATATTTATTTACGCTATTTATAATTTTGAAATAGTACTAGTATGTACATACATAGTGACCAAATAGAAGCGATCTCTAGACTGCATCACATGCGATTGCAATACTTACCTCAAGGTGTTTGTGGTTGGGTACAACCAGACATACTGTAAACATTTTACTACTGTCAGCATACACACAAATGTTGTCCACCAGTGGAGAGAGTTTCAAAATGGTTTCAACTTTTCCAAGCGACACATATTCACCTGCTTGTAACTTGACTAGATCCTTCTTGCGATCTGTATTGAATATTGTACAAAATCATTACTTTCCATGCGTCCTGAAATAACTTTTACAAATGTGCAATCTACTCGACAAAGTGTTGATGGAATAGTCTTACTTAAAGAAAACATACCGATAATCTTCAATGTTCCATCTGGGCTGAATTCACCGATATCCCCAGTACAGAAATATCGTCGACCGTTAATGGTCATAAAGTCCTCAGCTGTTTTCTCCGGGTTTTTAAAGTAACCCATCGTCACATTGGCACCACCTATCAAAATCTCACCTCGTGGATTTGGCTTGTCCTTACAGGTGTATCGACCTAAAAGAAACAAACGAGAATTATCCTAAAGAGTCTTTGGCATATCATTTGCCAAATATGAACTTCCAGATGTTTTGCTGTGCCCATCAATGTCATCCTACAGATAACATTGCAAAGATGTACATCCACAGCAGCGGCCTGTATATTTCACTGAATTCCCTTGTTTCTAATTTATGTTTCATTGAATTCCAATTTTAATTTAGAAAATCTTCAAGTAATTTAGAAAATCTTCAAGTTTCCTCTTAGGTACTTCTGAAGTTACAATATTTCGTGCCTGTAGAATGTGAATATAAATTTTACCTTCATGCCAATCTCGCAGTTTGATTTCATTGCATTGTAGAGGTGCTCCAACTCTACCAGTGCTTATGTCAGTTGCTGAAAATATGGATTAATGATTCAATATTAAAATGCCAGTGCATTTGAAACGACTTTGTATATAACTAAGACATATTGCTTTTAACTAGAGCCAATACAATTTGTTGCTATTTAGGCAGAAGGCGAATCTTTATGTTTAGATACGTACGGGTGATGAAGCACATACCTTCATGTACAGTGCCTGCTCCACAAGTCTCGGTCAAACCATAACCCTGGCCAACTGGACAGCAGAAACAAATGTTCATAAATCTCTGTGTGTCTTGTGATAGTGGAGCTCCACCGGAAAGCATCAGTCGCACACATCCTCCCAATAGTGCCCTCGTCTTCTTGAATAGAAGTCTGGAAATGGTGTTGAAATTGTTAGCAATGGATTACAGCTATCAGCAACTAATATGTTCACTTAAACAATTAGGCTGGTTATGCCAAAAGACGAGTATTATACTTAAGTGCTATCTCAATAGTTTCTGGTTCTCAAAGTTACTAAATCCAAAGGCAATGGACTTTATTCTTGCACGATGACGCTAACAAATGTCCATTATTACCTGTCGCAAATTGGTGTGTCGTAGCCGCTCTCTAAAGCTTTTAGTTTATAGTCATATGTGTAATTAAACAATGCTTTTGTTACTGGTCCACCCTCGTTTATCTTTTCCCAAACTGCCTTGTATAATCGGTCCATAATCACCTAGGATGTAAGAATGTGACGTTTATGAAATTTATGCTATGTGACACTATTAGGGATTTAAATTTGCACAGCAAATAAATAAAGTAAATTTACGACGGAGGTTAATCGGGCGTTAAATTGGGTGAATACTCGATGAAATTCTACTGTGGTTGGACCACCGCTAATGTCAACCTTACGGTGCATCTTTATATCAGTATATGTATATGTATGGACGCAAAGATTACATGAGTACTGAACACTTACTGGGACAGCTGCCATTAGAGTTGGTTTCAAAACGGAAGCATCACCTTTGCACCCTTTCTTGATTTTAGTGGACTGAAATTCAAAAATTATGTTATTATCACCTTTGCACCCTTTCTTGATTTTAGTGGACTGTAATTCAAAAATTATATTATTACCTTCTTCCGTTGACATTCTTTTTTTTGGATGAAATGTGAATTTACATATTAATGGACAGTTTTGATTTAGCACTCTAATACTTGTGAATTGTTTAATATTTATTCCATGGAGGCAGTTTTATGATACCTGGTCGGACAATGTTAGTGGGGATGAGTATCCAATTCTGACGCCATTTGCTAAACATGCACATTCAGCACCAAGTTCAAGTACATGAGCAAGAGGTAGGTAACCAATGTATGTATCGTCTTCCTTACTACATGCACCAATCAAAATAAAAGCGAAAAAAATCATGCAGTACTTTGTATGAAAATCACACTGAACACATACCAATATTAGGTCCATGGAACCTGAGGTCACTGGCAATTTGGTATTGTCTTACATTTTTTTTGTATGATAATTGCAGTACTTACAGTTCAACGAAAACGTTTTTTTTTGCTTTTTGCTTATCTCGAACCTTTTGAAATAACCTGAAAACCACATTTTCTACTTAAATTTGATTGGATAATTCGAATTTCTGCTTATCTCGAACTTTTTGGGAGTTTCCCGTGAGGTTTGAGTCAAGTGAGGTACACTGTAAATTTATACACGTGTTACTTCCGATGTCCGGTACATAGATTTCCATGTGCAGACTTGAGATATTAGATGATGCATGGTTCATAATTTGATACAATGCCAAATAAGCTTACAAGTCCTTAGGACCTGAGCTTATAGTAAGCAAACTATTTTTGCAGATGTCTGCAATTTACACCATCCTTTCTCCAACATTTTAAAAATGTTCCTTATGAAGTTTCTGCAATATGTCACGTGAGCATTCATAATTACATAGGCTAAACAGTAACTTTTTATATACATATAAAATGAAAGAAATAGGGTCCCGACCTTGATACCTACGAATAAAAAAGTCTCAAAACTTAACATTTGCTTGATAAAAAACAATTTGCTACGAAGGAGATTGTTAGCTGGAAAGCGTTACTAAATAATCTAATCTCCAGCTACACGTAATGCAAATATTGATGTCAAGTCATGATGTTACACTGAAACAAAAACTGCAACTTATTCTAGATCAAAACTTGAAGCGAAATGTTCAATTCCTAGTTTAATTTTCCAGGGGTACCAGATAGCAAGGGCTAAAAGCATGGAAAGGCATGTGGATTTTTCACTCTGCATGCACAACAATTTTAATGACATCCAGGTCGGATACTACCTGGCTCATCAGTGTTTGTGGTGAAGAATAGCCGATGGCGGCACCATGTACAATGCATGATACTTCACACGCCAGCTCAAGTACATGGGCTAGTGGCAAGTATCCTATGTAGACGTCTCCTTGTCTGAAAGTCATTCATAAAACTGTCAGTTACATGTTGCTTGAAGCAGCCATTTTGCAGTGAAACACATGAAGCACGCTGGCAAAAACCAGATATTCACAAAGATGGAGAAAAGACTTTATGGACCAACAGAATCCTTGATGAACCTGGTGCTGATAATGACTACAAAACGAAACGAAAAGTGAAATGTACTGCTTTTATGTGGCAATTCAAGATTTCCACCTTCCAAGTTTGCGAATGTCCTCCAAAAACTGGAGGTTCCTAAAATATTTTAAAGCAATCACTGAAAGTGCAAAAGGAGGAATCTACTCAACTGTTTATGTACAAGTAATAATGTAATAATAATGTTTCACCGTAAATTGGCAACTATAAAATTACTTGTATTTTATATGTACAGTAATCTTACCCCAACCCCGGAACACGTTGACACTGTCCAGACATACCAGCCATCAGGTTTTCATGCGTTACTAATACTCCTACAAAACAACGATTGAAAACTTGCAACATGGGTTTCACAAGACAGTGATTTTCAATTGATGACTTCAGCGACTCATTTTTCTGCTATTATGTTACCACTTTTATGTTACCAAAATTATTTTTTACCTTTGGGAAGTCCAGTCGAACCACTTGTGTACATTATGACGGCGAGATCAGTTTTATCAGGCTTAGTTGGTGGGTTGTTTGCTGAAAGAAAATTTCGCAGAGTGACTTCAAATGTTACAGTACTGGTGTGGAAGAAAACTTCGCTAAACTTTTGTCCGGTGCTCTGTACGATTTGGTACATGTGATGCAAATATGTAGCATGTCATATTTACCGTTCTCAGGCTTCTGACCGAGCTCCATAACTTGTGTAAAGGACTGTATCTTAACAGTGGTGGGAAATTCGCTGATATTTGGACGTTTTAAACCCTCCATATATATAAGATGAGTAACTGTTGGTATTTTGGACATGATACTCTAGAAGGAGAACAAAACATCTGTTACAGTTGACTCTGTGAACCACTCAAATTGAATACATATGCATGGGGTTACAGGATTTATCACTCTTTTTAAGAAACGTCATTGTATCACCACCTTACGTACCTTAAACTTGGGTAGCAGTTCTGCACTGGTTATCACAAAATTGACCTCTGATTCATTGATGCCATGTATAATGGCCTCTTCTCCAAGTGTTGCATACAGTGTGACAACTAAAAAAGAATGTTGACATGCAGCTTTAAGTTGATGTAAACAATCAAATACACATACATTTTAATTTATTCTGTTTTACGTTGATGTTGTCATTTAACTGTGAAAGTGAATGTGATGTAATGTTCATCCTTATAAATTTTACTAATAGGTAGAAAATCGCAATGAATCATTTTGGCGGAACATCTACTGAAGGGTATCACTGACCTGGGAAATTGTATCTGAAGCATGCTTGGGCAGCAATCATCCAGTCGGCTCTGGTTTCTGCAAATATACAGATGTTCTGCCTCGGTTTTTGTCCCAGAGCCTGCAGTCCGCTCCCCAGCGCATTCAGCTTGGCACTGACTTCATCATAGGTGTACCAATCATAGTGGTTCGCCAGAATAGCCTAAATGAGAATGAATCTCAAACTAGAGATACGATACGATCAGTTGTTGCTTTCGAAAGTTAAAGTTGTTGTAAACTAATTATTGTACATGCATGCATGTGTACTCACACATGGTTTTTCACACAAACACATTTCACTGGCTCACTTGTGTCTGGTGCAGGTGCAAATGCATAGGTAGAGGATAGAAAGCCTTTATCGTCAACTATTTACGTCAGCTAAGATACCTTTTTAAAAACTTTTCCATTTGGCTGAAGTTCGTCTTCTTCGCTCAATTCTTCTCTTGTTCCCAAACAATCACGTGGTCCATTCAGTCTTACAGCTCTATGATATGAACCAATATATTATGATTAGAGGATACAAATTATCACAATAAACACTTCTATAACATTTATCATTTGTCCGTTAAATGCTTACTTTATCTTTCTAACCTAAATATACGCTTTAGCAAACAGTACACTGCGGCGGAAACAATTTGTAAAATAAACCATACACAACAAATTACCCACATATCTTAAATTGTTTACTCGCTTTATGCCTTTTTCAGGGTTATTTGGCTACAAGTAGCAAAATATGTTTAAAGATTGAGATGGCAGGAGAGAACACTTTGCACTTTATGACGCAAGTGTATCCTCTTAGTTTCCGATCCAAACTATCTTTCTGGGTTGAATTATCTTTCTGAATTCTCAAGTATTTACCTGGCAAAGAGCTCATCAAGTGTTGAACAGTCGGGAGATAGAGTAGTTGAAAGTTCGGCATTGTCTACAGTTCTGTATGGAGCTCCAGGCTCGTCTGATACTGGTTTCGCCTGCCAAAAAATTATACAGTGAACGTAAGCAGTTAATTTACTGGAATATGTTCGTTCGCCGTACGAAATTCTGTCAGCAAATTGTTCAATAAAACTATTACACACGAAATAATGCCAAAGATTGACATTGAAAATGTGCACCTTCAGAATGGAAATAGACTTTGATGGAAAAAGTTTTAAAACCTAAAACCTATGCAGTGCACGAAATAAAGTAAAAGTTCAGGTTGCCAACGGGGCCAGCTAATTTTACAATCAGGTTGCCCGAACCAAAATTATCTGGTCCACAAAGTTTTTGACAGGTTTTGTTGTGTATTTTGCTGTAATCTTCCACACAACACTTGGGTTATGATAAAATTTGGGTTGGCCTGAAAGGCAGACAATATTTATGCTTAGGTTGCCCGGACGTATCTCAGGTCGCCATGGCGGTCGGGCGAGTGCTTATTTCGTGCACTGCCTATGTCATTGTTTAAAAGATATAAGCACTAGACCAGAGACCAGAAATACCTGCTATTTGATTTTCAACTTGTTAGACAATATTATTCGTAGTCAAGCTGGCATTTAGCACCTAATAAATCAGCAGCCACCGAACTGGCCTTTATATTAAACCTTTAGTGATTATGACGGTCACTTTCTGCATCCATATATTTCAAGCAAACTGTCCGACATTAGAGAACATAGGGCCACTATGGGGCGAAATTTCATTGGCTGTCGCCACTGGGCAACAGCCAATGAA
>JBCAUI010506339.1:0-12905 GCA_038406195.1 Haplosyllis anthogorgicola | reverse complement strand
ATCTAATGTAATATGATAGCTCCATCTGCAATATAACCACATAATTTATGTGGGTATGTCCATAAGAAAATCACAATGTACCCGTAAACAGAAAATGATAATATTTTCATGAGTCACTACTTCCTTCTTCCTCTGTATGTAAGTGTAAACTTTCTTTAAGAAGTTACACAATTATGTAAATAAATTCTGGATCATAAAGTTTGAGCATTTTTATCTTCATGATTGACTACATTCGTTATCTTTTTCAAATACAGTGTGCAAAAAAACTATTACTCACTATGATTTTATACTGAATATTATCTCTGTTGAATAGTAATATGTAATGATTGCAAAAAGCTCTTCGGATTCAGAGTTTTATTTCAAATTAAAGTTTGTATGTTGCCTTCGGCCTAAAATGTGGATTTCAAGTCATCTAATGAAATGAACACATTTAGGATCATGTATTTGTATCTTCTTAAAAGCTCCGAGTGAGTACAAAAGGTACCTATTTGATACCATGACTATTTCCTTATTCGGTCTGAGGACGATAAATCCGTGATAACAAAATAGCGTCAAACCAAACAGGATTCAACAGTGAATTGAGGTCCAGATTACATAACGGCAACGCACTCCAGGAAATTCAGATAGCAGGGCTTTGAAGCGAGCTGCTCTCTTCGGTTCTTTTGTAAGGCCAGTGTGCACTACTATGGTAATGTATAATGGGCTCTGACATTTACCGCACGGCAAAGGAACACATGGAAGGTCTCTCACGGTTGTAACAGGTCCCCCGTGAGCTCCCCCTACGTCAACTCGCATCTAGTGACCGCACTGAAATGTTAATGAAACTACGGCTGTCCGAGGGCAGCGGTCTGTGAAGTTAGTGTTAAATTGCTAATGTGCGAGTCTATCGTAACCGGTTGGTGATAGGCATAGATTTGTTAGTCTATTGACCATTACAGCCTTTGGCCGTTTTACGAATTTTACGAATTCCGTAAACAGACATTAGATGACCGTGTTTTTGCCAGCAACAATACACAGGTAAAGCGGAAGGCTGATTTGCAGATTTGAAATAGCATTACTAATCTGACTGTAAACAGTCAGAATTAACTTCGTGCAAGCATCTGAGTTAGTGACCAAGTTGGTGTTATACAAAATAGTCCTTGGAAAATTTACACTTAAACCCTTGCTGGATTTGTATAACAGACTGGTGTTTGACTGGCATTACATGAGGAGAGAAGGATGAAAGGTGCCTACCCCACTTTAGAAGTTTGCATTTTAGAGATACAGCCAAAAACAGCTTCCATAAAAGTATAAACTATAATTACACTTACACTATTAACAGACACGTAAAACAGCAATTTCTCAATTACATTTTCGCAATTTAGCAAATTATTTAATCAAAACTGTGCATTGTGAAACTGTTCTAATGTAAAAGTATATCATTGGGCACTGTAAGGAATAAGTGCAAAATATGTTTGTTTTGCCTGACATTCGGAAGACGTAAAGTACGATAACTTCTTTGTCCTTCAATGAATATATACATGTCGTTTTAATGTCGGTCACACTAAAGGGTTGTGAAGGAGTGTCTGCTTAATTAACCTTCCTTACAATTTGGACACGTTTTGCGCATACAAAACACAGCAGCTGGCTCGGATGAAGATAGATTAGGAAGCTGGGACTTAACCGTTCACAAATTTCACAAAATGCTTTTGGTATTTTAACCATTGTTGCTGCTATTGACTTCCCTTTGTCCTTTGCAAGAATGTAGGTGATTTTAGTTGTATACAGTTCTTCGATTAGCAATTAATACTTAATTGTAACGTTCACAATGTGAACAATACGCAGCAAATATACAATGCAATTGATTGATATCAGGACCGTAACATGCGCTTAACAGAACTAATGCTCGGTTGTGCAGTATGACACTTCCGCATGTCATCACGAAACATAAACGTTCCAGAACGAAAACGTCCGATGGTACAATAGATCGACTACTAACCCTACATACTTTTTCCTCACTGGACATGCCATCTGCATCCTTGTATTCATTCGGATGTGTAAACTAAGCTCACTTTCAAGAATTTTATTTTACGAAATTCTAATTCTCATGACTTTATAATTATGAAAACTTTATTTTCATCCAATTTTCGACATAAATTATCCTTGTGATTCCTTTCTGAATGTTTAAAATCTCCAGTACATATTTGGACATGTATACTATAAATTTACAAATGCGGAAAACGAAACCAAGTGTCAACGGGACAATATGGATGAGCCTTTACGGAAGGGATGGAAGTAATCATTCTTAACTGGTGTGTCATATGAGACTCTTGCACTCAGTCTTTCCTCATGGACCATAACTGTTCCACTTGTCAAAACACTTCCCCCACGCAATGAATTGCTGGAGAGTTCAATGAGGGAAATTGATGTACATTACTGAACCTGTATGAAAATCATAATGGTCAGTGTGTAAGCGTGATAGATTAACCAGATTTAGTTGATGAAATTTAACTCTTTTACATAAACAATAGTATGTCCAGAAGCGCAAGGGCTGGGGTAGGTGAATTTTGTCTTCCAATACCCTTCGCACCTTCAGATATACATAAATGAGAAATAGCATTTTGATCGTGTACCATAGAACAGCCTCACTGAAGTGTTGTTTATTCGTAGATTTTTATATAGTAACAAATATTGTGGTATAAATCAGCAGCAACCGTGGCTTAGTGACAAATTATTATCGTCCTACAAGAAAGATGACTGCGGCTCAACTTCCTAATTTGTACTCTGTATGATTTGTCTTATTAAATAGGATAGCAAATTACTAACTGTGTCCAATGCAAATGGATTGAGCAATTTTCAGTAAAACTAGCAATACTACACCTTTCGAATGCGTATTATATGGATTAAGGTAAAACTCTAACGTCCAATCTGAGCTGGCTCTCCACTGCTTCGAAAAGTACAAGAGATACGTTCCTGCTACGACCCCTGTACAGTGCATGCTCGTGTCGACAGCGGCCCCTCCACAAATGGACCAGAAAATGGACTCTGGTCCGCAGAAAATATTTTGAAAAACTTGGGCTGCATTTGTGTACAATGATGATGAAAGCAATTGAATTGCAACAATTTAATATTCTCTAACATACAGTATTCAATAATAATTCCTACAGATACGTCTATATCATGGCACTATTTGATTATTTGCTGTATAGGCGAACAGTTTCCTTGGGGCCTCTTGGGGTCGTGTCATTTATTACTGAACATGTAGGATAACCGGGTCATAAACGACAAATAGCATGCATGTAACATTCCGTCATGATATTTCTGTGACTTAACCTCTGGCCTTCCTGGAAGGATATTTCTAGGTGTTCAATCAATGTCATAATACGGAAGGCATGTTCGACGTTACAGTGATGCAAAGTGAACCGAGAGATTTGAAACCTCCAACCGGGCAGTCAGTCAATGTTAACTGAGCTCGTAAGGCCAGACTTTTTTTATTTGTTGGATTACGTATCATTGGAAGAAATTTTTCAGAGCGGCGATAGGGAAAAAAAATAAAAATTGACTTTGCTGTACATTTTTTGTAATTTTGATTAAAATTCACAAAATTGATGAACAATTTTTCCAAACAATGTTCGTTGAAGTGATGAAAAGTTACAATTTTGTATTATTTGGGCTCTGATTCAGTTTTTTGGGTTTTTTTTGATTTCTTGATTTTTGAGAGTGGCAGGAAATGTAATCCAACAAATAAAAAAAGTCTGGCCTAAGTCATGAAAAGAGTTGAACATGCAACTTATGATAGCCTGAGATCTATGCAATAAGCTGTTTGAAGCAAAATGCGTTTTAACAAACTTTTCACGACACCATACATCAATATTTAATATCTCCATGTTCATATCTAATCAATAGCAGCTTTTCATATCTTTAATAGTGTAATCAAATTACAAAAGCAATGCACTTGACTTTTTAAATTTTTTCTCGGCAAAATTGTGAACTAGGAAATGTGGCAGGGAATCTGATCATTTACGGTCATGTTTAGTGGCAGACTGTTTTCCAGGGTGGAGTCGTAATAAAGAGAGAATAAATCCAGAATTTCCACTCTTTCATGAATCCGCAACAATAGTCTTGGTCAAAAAGGTAAATTGGCGTAACAAATATTACAGTTATTTATCGCTGCGGTACCAATACAGAAATCATGTTAAAAATAAGATATTGGCATTATATCCTCTGGTGGCATTAATTTCCTTTGATGGTAATATAATATTGCAGCCTTCAAATGCGATGACTCTCTGCGGATACGTCATAGACATTTCGCGTGTCAAAGACGTATAAAAGTTCTTAATTAACCAGTGCGAAGTTTTTAGTATCATGTTTGTGTAAGAAACTCTGATGCTTAACATGTGATTAGGTCAGTTTGGAGGCTACGATAGGATATTGCATTTCACAGGCTTGCCGTTTTGTGTCGCACCTTATTTTGATTGAAACGAATAAGTGCTAAACTATCCATTTAACCCACAGATTATTGTGGCTAAATATGATATAAGGTCTGCCAATGGCTATAACGATAACATCTTAACAGAATAGTGGTTTTCGGGAAATGAAGAAATAAGTTTTAACTGAAAAATCTCACATTTTGCCTTTTACTCTGTTATCTCCAGTTTGTTAGATATTGCAGCTTACTTTGTTATCGGTAGTTTCTGTGATCTATAAAACAGTGTCTCTACGATACTTAAGACAATAAAGTGTTCAGTGAAATGCTATAACTGCCGTATCTGCTTCTATGGTTGATTTACAGATGGTGAAAACAAAGAGAACGTAAATCTGCGTAGATTCAGTCATGATTATCACGGAGAAATTGTTCTTGTGTTTTTTGGTTGAAGTCATCTTGTACGTTACTTAGACATTTCATCACGCTACACTCAACAAAAGAGATAAAAAAAATTCTTAACAGGATTGCCATTTTAAAAATTACAATGTTGTCATATTCCCTGTCGTGTTGTTGACCTCAAGAACGACCTTACGAACGTAAAGTCTATTCACATTAACATTTCTGTATCACGGATGTCTCAGGTCAAATACCAGTGGCATCAAGATCTCACTGTGTAGACTAAGAGCATTATCTCTCGTACGTAAGAACAGGAGCTGAACAAGTCAGCTGGAATCGTATTTGCATTAAGCTTTTATCTTCTTGTAATCGAGAGAATAGTTCATTCTCCACCCGTCTATCGAAGGTGAACTATATCTGCGACTAATAGTGTGATCTCAGCATCTAATTACAACATTGCACGTGTTAACACAAATTTATGTGGCTTCAATCCTCATTATTGTATTCAGGATCGAATGTTAAAGAACACAGTTCAGTTTCTTTGCATGGCGAAAAAGGAAACATTTGCTCCAACCAAAATATTGCTTTGATATGATGACATTTTCTTTGCACAAAAACAGTAGACAGCAATTTATCTGGTTAACAATCAAGTGGTACATGTAAGAACTATGTATAATTCAACGAAAGTGGAAAACTTTTGAAGCTATTGCGTCTGAATTTGCAAATGAAAGTATGGCTGGCTTCAGCATTGCAATATGAATGTATTATAAAATGTATTTCAATACATTTACAACATCGCAGTAATTTACACAAAATACCCGCACAAGTCACGATTTCTATCGTCTAGTTTTCTATGAATCCCGCTCGGAATATAACTTATCCTTCAGCTATCATGTTACTTGAGGCAAGTGTTAAAGTCTTGACTCTTCTCTATCGAAGTCAATGCACAAGTACGAATAATTTTTCATATAGCCTGCCAATAAAGGATAATTAGCTTAGTTTTTCGAAATCTTCCGTCTGATAAAATTTAGTTTAGAAAAAGTGCGTTTACGAATTAGTAAAAAAAAGATTTTCAACAGGAAATGAAAACTAGATTCTCCAATTTTGATCTGCAGACATATTATTAAACAAGAGAAAATAGAGTGTGAAGTGTCCCATTTTCTTTCTCGTATTTTTGTGTAATTGTTCTCTGTAACAAGGTTATTTTAGACATTAAAAAGATAAAATGGAACCAAAACGAACAGAGTGTTAACAGCAGTGTTTCAGATAAAGCTTTAAGGAAAGACGTGAAAGTAATCACTCTTATCTGGTGTGTCATATGAGACCCTGGCAATCAGTTTTTCCTTATGGTCCATAAGTGTTCCTCTTGTCAAAACAGTCCCTGAATAAATATGGATTGCTTCCGTCGTTTTAAGCCAGTGTAAGTTGGTTCCAAATACTGAAGCATGCTGAATGGATGAATTATATTACACAATAAATTTGGTAAAATTATTTGCGATTAAGGACACCCAATTAATTTCCCGCGTTCGAGTTTAAGTTCTAAATTCTTCAAAAACACAAACAAACACATGTTTAAATTGCATGTTTGAAACATATCACTGGTGTTAATTGTATACAGCGTGAATTTGCCAATTCTATCTTTAACTTAGGAAAATCTTCCTTGCTTGACTTGTAATCAGCTCATTTTTGTCTGATTTAGGATTTTCTTTCAATTTTCCAACAAGAAACAGTTGCAAAAGAAGAACAAAGTATAACACATACATTCTGTTTCATTCCTTTCAAATCTTTCGTTTGGTTTAAATATCGAAATCGTGTACAACACACATTTACTGTTCCAGCCATTTTAGCCAATTACCCTACTTTGCCTCAGAAAAATTCGGTAAATGAAATGCGAATCAATATAACTATTACTTAGGGAGAAAATTGCACATATGAACATGGGAAACTGTAAATGACCATCAACACTCCCTTTTCCAACAGAGCGCTGATCTGAGATTGAGGTCTTGCATGTCTAAATAAACTTTGTTGTGACAGATACTGTGATAAATACACAGTCATTTTGAGGTAGAAATAGCTTTACATTTGCGGAAACATGATCGACTTGTAATTAAAAATAGATCAGACCTGAATCGCACTGACGTGAAGAATGCCACGACAATGTGATGTTGCCACCTTCATGAATAGCAAGACTTCTGACTTCGACAACTGCAAAGATTCTACAAAAATCCACGAGTGACTTTGAGGATTGTAGTGCGCAAGTGAATAAGTGTGTAAGCGACAGATCCACCCGGGATTTGAAACAATGGACAGAGCCACATCAAGTCCACAAAAAGGGTACCAGTGACCCAATAAAATCGACCTCGATTCGCAAAATTTTAATACACGTAATAAAATTTTGTCACTAAAGTTAGGCAAATAACTACCTCCGAAAATTGTAACCGCTTATCGCAAAATTTGTTGGTCTGTGTAATTTTTCCCAGATGAATTTAATTTGCTGATGCTGATGTGACGGCTATGTCGTTTGTGTGACCTACCAGAAAGTTTGTTGGAAAAGGGTGGCTTCTCCTCGTGACAGAGTTAAAATACCAGCACCTTTTGTGATCGCACTTTGCCTCACAATGTAAGTTGGAGAGGCGCTATGAGTTAGTGGTAACACATAGGTTTTTATTAAGTCCCTAAACAATCACCGTGGAGCTTAAGCAGCTAAAATGTACTGCCTTTTCACTTTCAACAAAGCTTCTTGTAACTTTGAAGTATTAGTCGTGAGTGAACTTATGGCAATACGGATTCCTAATATTAAGATTTCAGCAACCTTGAGTGTCTCCTAACTCAGGTCTTAAGAGTATTATTGCTTGGTTTTGGATGTGAAAACGAATACATTCTATGTTTTCTTTTCCTTCACAATTGCACAAAATACAAACATTCGAAATAGTAACTACAATCTTGTCTCAAAACGAAATATATCTGATTACTTTCTTTATGTACACTATGCTGTTGGATGGATCTTACGAAAATAGGGGTTTTAGATTATGAAATTTACAATCGTGGCAATTATCTACTTTGTTGGATGTTCTTCTACATGTATTTCGGTATGTTACTTTTATGTGCACCACCCTAAATGCAACTTCAAAAACACAGTAAATTGACACAATGAGAAAACGTGTCCATAAATTGATTACAAATGATGAAACTAGACAATCCAGTAGGTTGCAAAGCCGTTGCATTTCGTGCAAGTTACAATTTTATTTATGCCGATATTTACAGTGATCCTTATGCATTTCTACCAATTCCTAGTTAAACACTGTAAGCCGTGCATCCCCAGAATGCAACGGCTTTATAAATTCCATTAAAACTTAGTGTTTTTGTACGACATTATCTTATTTGTTCTTCCATGGCATCAATAAAATATGTAGAAGTTAAGCGAAGAAAACGCCTGAAATAGTCTAATATCTATGTGATTTCCTTAGTCAGGAAAAGAACGCTTCATTTAATAAATTTAATGAGGGAAATGTTTACATGAAGATGTAAACGTGGTATCATTTCTCATTTGCTTCCTTTGCCATTAAAAATTCCATTTGATCATTTTCTCTATCAAACTTTCTTGTTTTTTGTATCATTACAGTTACAAGAATGGCTGTGTACATTATGCATGAAGAGGAGACAGGTGATCCTGAGTTCTGGTATGTGGTTCCACGGCCAGCCTCCTGGAAGTGACCTTCCGGTGCTCGTTACGGAGCAGCCCATGGTAGGTAGCAATTTGCACGAAAAGATATAACGAAAAAAATAATGGCTTATGATCCCAATGTCGTTATTTTGAAGTTGATTCCCACAAGAAAGAATTTGCCAGCATTAAATTTAACTCAACTATTCCAAGTCAATATTCAAGCATAGTCCATTCCGAAATACAATACAAGAAACAACACAATTCTGGTCGTAAAGCTATTGTTTCATTTGCAACTAAACGTAAATAACTAAACTGTGGAACTAAAATTGGCCAGTTTTTATCCTGATATTTAAACACACAAATCGCTTGATTGGCAATGTTGCCAAAGAAGTGGCTGTACAGTCATTTTTCTTTTTGTTCACGTTGTGTATGTCAAAATGTTATTTTTGGCTAAGACAAGAAACGTCAATGCTCAGATAAAACATGCAGGAGTATAAGTTTTTGAATATGGTATGTCGGCACTATTTGATGCAATCAAAATGCTATTAGGTAAGATGAGCTGCAGGGAATGCTGTCCACACAATCTTTTTGCCAATTGGACCTGCTGGACATCTCTACATACATACAGTATTTCCTACTTCTTTGTCAAGACTTTAGTGGTATTTGCCTGACTAACATATTTCCCTTTCCTAAAGCCTCTATCAACAGTGAAAATGGTATGAGATGTTTCCAAATGTTTTAATGCAAGTTAAAACGTTATAGTTGGTTGCAAACCCCTGATAATTTCTTGACTGGTTCCTTATATACGAATTTAGTAGCATTAAGTATGTAGGATTTAACATTAACTTAAAACCTAACTTTCAAGTTTCAGTAATAGCTGCCAAACAAAGATATATATTTTAAATGTTAAAATGTTATTGGGATATCATTACTTAGTCTTGCGCGGAAATGAGGCTGCGGCTTAACCAGATATAGCATAATGGTTGTCATGTGCCGAATGTCCATTTGACTCCTATACCATCAGCCATATAACTCTCCTACTTGCCATATCAGGTCTGTTTTGCCTTTGCTGAAGTGTGTATTTTTTCTGAATGTCCGTCTGGCACTATCCGTCACAATAATGCAATTTTTAGCTGCAGAATTGATAAATTCTGGGTGCGAATCAGCAGGTCGATATGCTGCATCCATATATTCTGCCCAGAGATGATGCCTGATTACAGGTCGAGAATGTACACAAAGAGATTTTAAGCATATGTCCCTCTTTTACCAGACTGCACTACAACTTAATGTAGTCGAGTTGCCATGAAAAGTAATGAAAACAGGAATATATGTGGGAATATGTGGAATTTGGGGGCAAATGGTAGGAATATGTGGGAATATTATTTTAGTAACAATTAACTCTCTCGGTTACCATTTCCCAGCAAGTCGGTTTATACATTCTTTAAATGTCAAGTCGAGACAATATAAAAAGTAAACATGAGGTTATACCATCCTCGAAAATTACATATTACGCTTTCCTTATCTACAAGTCTTCGTCTTTCTTTTTTTTTGAAAAAAAATTTAAACTGAATGATCATTGTTCTGCCCTAGACGAATACAACACGGAACAGAAATAATTTATTCCTTTGGTATCAAAATGGAAATTCACTTTTACGACTTCAGTGGTGTATTATGATGACAGTTTACAGACACGATTTACGTTATCTCTTCTGCTTCCCTTCCTTTTCTACTAATGCCAGATACAACAATAAAAGGCGAAAAACAGTTTTCCTGGAGACGTAACAGAGTACTATTAAGCGAGGAATATATGTTTAATTTTTTAATAATTTACGACTCAAACCGTATATGTAATTTATTTCAATAGCGCAAATATTTATACACGGAAGATTGCGATTGCTCACATCTTTGTAACATTTAATGTCCGACTCTTAAATTGATGTATTTTACGTTAGTCAAACAGCCAATCAACAACCCAAAAAATTACAACAATTAGTGTTAAACTATTAAATTAATAATAAAAGATATCTTGGCATTGGGCCTGTCTTTGGTGTTCTCAATGTTTGTGTCCCAACGTAAAGAAGATTGTTCATACCAAAAATCGGGTGAATTTACCTGCTAGGTGGTAAAGTTGCAAATCCACTTACCCCTTCTTAAGCGGGCCAAAATAACTAATAGCTACACAATGTGAACAAGAATGAGTAAGACCACAGGGACCGATACACAGTTTTCATTATACCACATGTTAATCAGATTGATTTGTGTCAGAGGGTCTGAGGGTCTGCCGCTCTCAACTTGGATTACATACTTCAATATTTTATCAACTCCTAAAACTAAATAAATAACAAGTCATAAGGCTGCAAATTTCTGCGTGACAAAGCTGCTAATTATACCTTAATTTAATATTTAAAATACTGTAATAGTTTATGTCAAACGTCCAATTCAAAATGTATGCATTCTTTCTTTTTGTTCAATGTAGGAAATAGATGGTAGTGGCGCTGCGAACGAATCAGTAGAACAAGACACTTCCCAACTGGAACCCCAACCCGGCGATGAGGCTCAACGAGGCCAACAAGGTGAGTGCCTGATGGAGCAAATCTTATTTTCATTTAGATATAGATATAAAAATGTCCTTTGCATATAAATCTGTAGTCTTTCAGTCGTCATTAATAATACTCTGAGCAGATGTATGTTTCGAAAAAGGGAGGCAAATACAAAATGGCTGGTACTTCTTGAGGATGAAAATAAACCAGTCTTGGAAAGGAGTCTTGAAAAAGAGTCTTCAAACGAATTAATACAATTTGAGTACCTAAGAAATTAAGTATGTGACGATATTAAAATTTAAACTTATTGAGATTTTTACACTCTCAATCTAATGTTTCATATTTGTGCGCGTAACAAGGATATATTTAGTAGATTTCATGCGTAGCATACTATATTTGAAACTATGATCCACCATTTAACCTCAACATATGAGTGGCATCATTTTTTTCTCGACTTCTCTGAAGTTAAATTTTGTTTTTTAGTATCCCATTGTCAGTTTGACCCAGAATTACACTTTGGATGTTTATGTACATGTTCAAAGCCCAATGATCTTGTTTATATCACATTGTACAAAACTACTGCTTTTGTTTACAGAGCTAACTTTGTACGTTTGCCTTTCTATGGGAAGCTAAATATGAGAGCCAAATGGCTTTCATTCACTACTCAAGGAGGGACTTGATAGCGTTTAGAGTTGGATGTACAACAACATCATCCAAAAAAGTTACCTTTCAGCCCTTGGCTAATGAAACAATGAACAAATACACAGACGACATGAAATTTCAATGTGTGGCTGCAACGTTTACCACAGCATTGCTTACGCATTTCTGACAGCAAAAGTGTCATTGCATTGCCGATTAAATTCCTGAAACGTTCTCAGGACTACTCATATCTTTACTGGGCCTGCTGAATTTATTTCAATTTTATAGCACAGTATATTTTACTAATGCAGCCCATAAAATATGAACCAAAAACGGTAGCCAAATATCATGCTATAATAGACCTGACCACTGAGTCCAATTCTCAAATGACATTACATCATCATAAAATATTGCTAGAAATCAATTCAATACTACCAGGGCAGAAGGCTTATTGCGTTACACTTGACATCCACAATCATCGTTTATGTACTAGGACTGATTGATATTGGTGGTGTATTTTTGGTCTATCTAAAAGCTACACATATGCCCATTTTTGTAATTGTTTCACTGCAAGGCACTCCGGTATTAGCGGTGTACCGTAAAGTTATCTTGTCATGACACTAACCACAGAATGTTTGTCCTCTGTGAAGATGACACGTTTTCTACCCAATCTAGAATCCGTGTTTTTATCCACCGTTGATCCACATTTTGCAATGAAATGTAGAACACAACAGACTTTAGACAAGAGATTGAATCATTTGTATGACATTCTATTAGCTGAACTTGCCATTCATTGTGTCCGTGGATTAATTATGGATTCCTATGGATTAAGAATAAGGTGACAATGGAACCATATCGAGGTGGGTGCTACTTATTGGAAACACTGTGTGACATTGACATGCTATTTGGAGAATAATTGAAGCAGCATCCACTGACAGCTAACAGTCAATGGATTAACCATTTTACTCCGATTTTATTGAATTATTCAACCTTTGGTCCATTTAAAAATGGAGGTAAAGTTACGAAAACATATATGTGATTCGACATTTTTACAATTTGGTATCATTTATATATTTATATTTCCAATAAGCCCATGTAACGAAAAGATGATAATATTAACTATGCCTAATTTGTAATTGAAATATTTGATAACTCAAAATAACTCAAAAAGAGAATGCCTTCCGATCAAAGGCCGAACCGCCCGCTTCGCAAATAGTCATTAAAATGCAAATAGTAACTAAAATGCAAATAGTTATTAAAA
>JBCAUI010506328.1:0-12906 GCA_038406195.1 Haplosyllis anthogorgicola | reverse complement strand
ATGGGGGGGAGGAGGTCGAAAGAAATTTTTTACCGATGGGGGGGGGTCGAAAGAAATTTTTCCCCCGATGGGGGGGGGGGGGTCTGATGCCAATATACCAAACTACCAATATACATTCACGTAACAGAACTCGGCTATTGCCAAAGGAACCCGGCCACCTACCGGTAGGCCGGGTTAAACAGAGATTTGATTATTTGCTTCCTTATATTCTGTTAAAATGTATTAAATGGGAGGAAAAAAAAAGATAATCTCCATTTTGCATTTCGTGTAACTTCGAAATTAGAAAAACGTAAATATGATGAAACGGATAATCCAATCTCCGTTTTTATAGTTTAAAAAGAAGACCTTAAAATCGAGTTGGCCACTTTATACATGGACCAAAAACAAGACATTTGCGAATCGTGGTACAAGTTGGTGGCAGAAGAAGATCCCAGGAAATCACGACTAGCGCTTACGAACTTTTGAACTATTATGTCACTTTAAAACGTTCTGTGGTTTGGCACACGACCATATATTCTCTACAGGCCATTATTGTTCATGAGGAGTGAATGTTTTTTCATCAAATTGAACGTTATGAAAACATTCAAATGCTGTTTAATACATCCGTGATCGGTGTTTACTGATGACAACAATGAAACATAAGGAGTCACCGCATGTACCGTGGGAGTGTTTTTTTCCTGCTTAATGACTAATTTTTTAGCAAAATTACCAATTAAGTTTTGCCTTAAGATACGAATAACTCAAAAACTCAGGAATAATTTCACATTGATAACATTTAATCTTGAACTTTAATGTTTTCGTAAAAAGCATTAATTTATATCTTCAGTCGGGACGAATTTTAAGTCAGTAAAGGTTTATACAAATTAATTTTGCCAAAAAATAGGCAGATTTGCTTACCAATTACTAGCAATTCAGTTTTGCCTTAAGACGCGAATAATTCAACCACTTCTTAAGAACATTTCCACATTGATAACATTTCCTCTTGAACTTGTATCAACTAGTGTGACACTTGACACTGGTGTAACTTGGAAGATGCTGAAGTTGCGTTTTGTGTCACTATTTTGGGAGTGTGGCAAGCGCAAATAATGTGGAGTTCAACTTGGGGTTTTGTTCGATGTACAATATATCTTAACGCAATGTGTTGTCACGCGTAGATATCTACGGTATAAGTGCCAATATAGAGCAATGCGTATCTAGAATGCGTCTAAAAAGGCAGCAATTCCTTTCATACAATTAGAGTAAAAAGATGCTTACTCTCTATTTTATTGACGTACACCAATATTCCATCCAAGAAACTGTCAAGTGATTTCCTGCGAGCATTAGTTTTGATATTATTTACATTTTGCCAGCCATATTTGCTTTTTTTCATAAATTACATGAAATAGTTGAGTGCTTTTGGCGGAGAATATTGGTGTAATTTACGTTAATGCATTTCAGTACAATATTTAGTAAAGTCTGCCCCAGGTACCAACTTTAAGTGACACATTATTGCTGCCTCAATCGGTAGTTATGTAAGAAAGCGGAAACTCTGTTCACCTCAATAGGCAGTTACGTAATAAGTTTATAAAGCGGACAATCTGTTCACTTTATGTGAACATTTTCCTACAGTTTTCTAGGCTGATATTTTAAGCACATTTTCGTACACACAGTAGAACCTGCTTTAAGCGACCATTCTTACTAATAATATAAATTGACCGTGAATGACAGGTAGCCTCACGAAGCAGTGAAGATTTCAATTATTTGTCTGTAAGAAAATATTTGATAAAAACCCTTCACATTGGCCGTAAATACTAGATGGCTGCACAAAGTAGTGGCTTGTTAAAGCAGGTTCTACTGTATTTATGTGAGATTTAAGCAGAAACTTTTACGCACAGTTCAGAGATTGGATCTGCAAAGAAAAACAATTGACAATTTAATTGTACCTACCAGCGCAGTATTGGTTCAGAAGGTAGTATCCGGGGCTGCAGCGGCACTGAGTGATCCCGGTTATGGCATCCGTGTCACATTGTCCATTCACGCACTCCTGAAGACAAAACTCCATCTGTCTGTCCTCCGGGAAGGTCGTCCAAACTGGCATAGTATCTGAAGGAAAGGAACGAAACATAGACATCTATTCAGCTACATGTAAGCCCTCAGTAAAAAGAGGTATAAACCCCATTGTTGATCGATATATTTGTTTACTTTTTATTTTGATCCTTTGGGTAATTATGTCATTAAGGCTATGGGTACCATTGTGACATAGAAAGAGAACAACCCTCCAGCCTAAACAAGGATCAATGTCAAACTGGGTTAATCTCTTCCTTTTTCGGTATGAAAGTTACACCTCAAGGGAAAGGCTCATATCATAATGTACTTGAAGAACTTAAACTCTATTCTTTTTTCCAAATAAAGATGTTAAGCTTTGTTTGACACATATTATATACATGCTTAAACAATGTTAGCAAAAAAGTCCACAATGGTTGTACACATGTATCATCTGATGATTTTTGAAAGGAAGAATCTCCCCCCCCCCTATACCAGAGACATTTATAAAGTGCTGCTATGTATCTTCAAGAAAGAAAGGTGTGTATTTTGTCTCCCTGAAGGCTTGTTGAAAAAAACCCAACATAGCAGAATAAAGATACACAAAAGTGACATTTATAAAACAAATTTTAGCACTCGACTTCAAATACTTTTCTGACACTTAGGCTACAGGACTTTAAGTACTAAAAGTACATTTCAAACTTCAAAACGTCCGAGAAGTATTTTAACCAAAAACAAGTTTAAATTTAAAGCGGAACTTTTCATCACGAAGTTATTAGTATCTATTTCCAACACATACCCATAAAAGGCAATGTGGACATGATAGTGGTACATTTCGTGGGCGTACAAATACAATGAGTCTGGTTCGTAGAGGGTAAGGTACCACTGCGCGATGGGTAAACGTCGACGGGACCAATAGAAAAACCCTATAACATGTACTGTCTGGGCATATCAAACACACAGTTGAAAAACTCAAGTAAGCCAAATTTGGTTACAAGAGAATGTACGCCTTGGAGCATGTTTGTGATCCCTCGGTAATTTCCAGTAACAAATATTATGCAGACTTTACTGTCTGGAGGAATTATGATAAAGCTGCAGTGTAAACTTAGAACATGGTTTTGATAGATTTATGTTCTTTAGCATCGTAAACCACCTGTCTATTTCTTTGTTAATCTTATCATGGGCATATAAGGTAACTTATAATCTTGTAAACATTACTTCCCTTAAATACGTGAGTGTGTACATGCATACATTCTATGATTTTCTAAAGTCATGCAAGACCTCATTAAGAAATTGACATAACTGAATTACAACATTCATGGATGAAAACACAGCTTGCTATTTTGTTGTGCCAAAGTAAAAACACGGCATGAAATGTATACAGTCCAAATACATAATGTGCAATCACTACTATCTACTAATTACCATAATGTAAATTCGTCCAAACTATTTGACATTTACAGAACGGAACGTAGCAATACTCAATTCTGTCACTTTTGATTAGCATTGTTTGTCTGAATAAATTGAAATGTCAAAGTAATTAGGATTGACAAAAACATCTTGGCTGGGATTGTACTTTGCCTGAGAATACAAAGAAACAAAAAAAAGAAACAAAACTAAACAAGGACAGTGCAAACAACAAAAGAAAGCCTTGCATACCTGCTGAAGCGGTAGTGATGAGTCCAGGCATGGCTAAGCCCTCCTTCCACTCCAGGATGTGCCCATAGAACGTCGGGACAGTGGCGATCTGACGCACGTTAGCGATACTCAGCCAGGACCCCAGGCCCACCGTGAACACGAAGGCGCCCATCTTCCGCAACTCATCAGCCTCCTCAAGGGTGATAGCATCGTCTTTAGACTGAAATGTAAAGATTAAGAACGTTATTGGTTATTATTAATTTCGCCAGATCTACAGGGTTGTTTTTTTGTTTCGTAAAAAAATTATTGTTCGGGTGTGCAGTTATTCACTGAACAGTGATTTATGGTTCCAGAAAATTTCGGAATAGTATCAGTCTAAACCACTAGATTTCCTATTTGGCTGCCTTGTGAAGTGCTGAGCATGGAACAGCTTGTTCCTCCTGAAGAGATAGCATAAGGAGAAAACAAGGAGTGAACAAGCTGTCCGTTCTTTAGGAAAACTCCCTACCCCCTCCCCACCGAGCACAACTCCTCTTGATTGGCTATTCCATTTTTGAATTCCACGGTATTTTATGCGAAATAAAATTTTGGATGCAAAATGGCCGTTCAAAAGGGTGTTTAAAACTTCAAGTGAGCAAAATATTCTCTCCGTGCTAAAGCCTGATGTTGCTTCCTGGAATTCAGTTGAAATGAAAAAGTGACTTAGATATCAGCACATTCGTTATTGTTTATCAGCATCGACTTTCTTGGAGAATAATAAAATTGCCATATCATCTCAAGGAAAAAAGTTTAGCATTTCATGCCACATAAAAATTGTTATTCTCTAATTTTTTAATTTCAAGAAAATATCCTCTCAAAAAATTGTTTATATTTAAGAAAATAATTTACAATTGGCCCGATGTTATTCTAGCAGATTGAAATAAACGTCCTTGGCACAACATTCAAAAGTGTTACAGTATTAAATTTTCACTGCTTAAGAAAAAAGTTGCCACCCAAAATCCCAATACCTGGCCTGGATATATTTAAAGACTGCAAAAAGTCACAAAAATTCTATACAAGGAATTAAAAGGAAATTGTCCAAATAAAATAAGTAAAGAAAACAACGAGATCAAGTAACCACTTGTGAGGAGGTACAAGTACAAGTAGAATATACAGTTTTCTTGTATAATGGCTAATTTTGTGTGTGCTAAAGATACGTTTTCTTGTTACTATCAGAAAACGGAATATAAGGTTGTCTTTGAATAACTCTACCAGACATAATGGGCTCTGCCTTTTTATCACTGTAGCTTTTTGTCACAGCAAACAGTTGCATAATGCAAAGTATGACAATAATTGATATTTCAGTGAATGCTCAGAAGTGTTGGGTTTCCATGTGGGGTATAATTAGAAGTGATGCTTAATTTCACCGAAATTTCGGCAGCAAATGTCCCAAATCTCCCATATTCAGAAAATATGTACAGCCAATATTAACAGTCTTTGACTCGTTAACGACATATTTTGCAAAGTGGAACGGTCTTTTATTTCTTCCAAAAAAGTTTTAAGCTTTAAACTTGTGTAACAGCTGAGCAAGTTGGCAAAGGGAGGCTGAACTGGTTTCTCCCGACACGCTAACTGGATCATTGATTTGCTATGATAAAGTGTAGGTGCCGAATAAAAAAAGCCAGATTCCTTTGATCTACTAAAAGGCCTGTCATTTTGTAAGGAATTATAAAAGTCGTAGATTTTTTGTTTGCTGTCTTTTAGCTGTTAACCCAGCTATTTATTAATTGGTAGTAGGTTTCACGCTTTCTGCAAAATGGGGTATAACCCTATTTTTAACTGTTAGTAAAATTCTATGCAGTAGGACCTCCTTTAAGCGACACCCAGCCAAGAGTGTCGTATCAGAAGAGTCGCTCAAAAGAGATGGCGCTCAAAGGAGGTCCTACTGTACCTGATAGTCTCCATCTGTTATGAGCAGCAATACTGGAGTGGCACCACGGTTAAGACTTTGTCCTGCTTCAAGAATTTGTCGTGCCTTTCTTAAGGCAAGATGGACTTTTGTACCCTGAAATATAGAAAGATATCATATTAAAATAAATGCAAACGATTCCTTAATTTAACTTAAAGTGAATGAAAACCCTAAATTTTACAGGATCAAGATCTAGATTTTATTTATGGGTATAAGTAATTGTTGAGCTGTACTGAAATATTGCTGTGTGTTTGGTGACCGTGAATGACCTGTTAACTTCAACCCGCGCCTCCATATTATTATTTGCAACTGTTGTGAATCTAACCGAAAATGACTCTTAACTTAAATGTATTTGCTGATGAAATGGGTTTTGGAGTTAAACGCTCTGACATTGATTAAATAATAAGGGCAAGACTTAAGGCAGAATAGACGGCCAAGTTTTATCTGAGGCTATTACCACACAAGTTGTAGGATATTATTTCCTTCTTTGATCTTCGGGACAGAGTGTTTTATGGACATATATAATATTGGTGGGAAGTCATTTCATTCTTACCTTGGAAATTTCTGGATCAACCTTGTACAGAACATATTCCCATGGTTTGTCGTAACTGTAGAACAGTTCGGTTTTTGTGAGGGCTGTGCCGTTACCAGGCGTGATATTGTCTAAAGGAACTTCCACGGTTAAAGAAAAGGTTACCATGGCCAAGTGTCCGTATTGAGGGTGGAGCGTTGTGTACTGGTTGATGACGGATCTGGCCAGTTTCTTTTGCTGGAGGTAGAAGTCTCTTTTGCCCATTCCCCAAGAACGGTCCAAAACAATGACAAGGTCAATGATATTGTGTCTCATGATATTCACAAAATCATTCATGCTAAACTTTTCCTCTATTTCGGTTTCATTGGCTTCTCTCCTCAGTCTGCTGTGTAAATCATTATCACTTTCAATGGGTAAATCTTTGTCTTGTAAATCCATATTTGAACTAGGTTCGTTATTGTGTCTAATCATGCCCGCCATGGCACACAACCCGTACAGGGTGCATACCAGGAACACATAAGACAAACATCGTTCCGTCAAGTTCATCTTGCTCCCTCAGTCACCAATGCTTCCAATGCGTTAAGGTGAAGTATTTCCCTGCAAAGGAAAAAAGTTTAATCTTGTCACAGATCGTTGCAAGTTACAATTCCACCTTTTCTGTACTAAGGCCAAGTTTATTCCAATTGTAAATTAGGTGTAGTTAATCGTTGCGATCCTATCCAAAGTTTCTCTATTGAATAGGTACATACATACGTATTCTTATCGGCAATATTCTATATCACAAAGTGAACAATTAAGATGTTCTTTCCACATAAAAATTATATTCCTAAGTGTCTGTATTTAATTAATTGATTTTTATTTCCAATTCAAATCGGCACTGCACAGGAAAATAAACTTTTTGATTTCACAAACTACAAACGCGTTTTAAAACGCGTGCCATTTATGTCATGTAAAAATCCTTAGAAGTTTTATGCACGTAAAATACATCTACTAAGAAAATGATGGTGAGCCGGGAGAGTTGTGCATAAGTTTTGCCATGACGAGTAGGCATTGACCCCTTCTCTCACTTAAACCTTTACGGACTGAATGAATGTCAGGCAGCCAAGTATGTGTACTTTTTAAATACACGTTCTGCCTTGTTTTCAGAGTCAACAGTAAATATTTCCAGGCTGTTTTCTCAGGGATAAACCGAAGGCCAAAGCCGGGAGTAATAAACACTCTGATGACTGAATGTGTGCGACTCACCCAATTTTACTATTGTATTTTCGAGTGGTCTTAAAAATCAAATGCATTGTGAAATTTTATGCCACTTTACCTATTGGATCCTAGGTATGTCTGTACACTGTTAAATGTAATATTGCTTTACCGGTTGCTACGAAGCTTTTGCCCCTTTTGAAGTAATTTACGTTCCTTTGTAAGATTCTGTCATATTTAACTACATGCATGCGTTTCCAATTATATATTCAGCCAAGAGGCCATCTGAAGAGCTCGTACTGAATTCAAAGAATATATCCAAATAAAGACTCTAGGCTATAAAAAGCACAGCGTTTGTCATGACAGAAGGTTTACTTTTTTCTGTTTATTTTACTATTCTCTGACTGAAGAGTCCACGAAAATTTACCCTTTTTCACCAAATAACCCAAGATGTCAAGTTTCCATGCACTGTGGAATACTTTATCTGCACACTCTTTGAATATATAGGTCCATACCGAAAAGAACTTAAAGAAATTTTTTTTACCTTTTATGTATGCCTTGTAATGAAAGTCCTTTAAATCCCAGCCTTAAATAACTCTAATGCTATTTGCCTTTTGTGGATTTGAATTCGTTCAATCTGTAGTGAGCAATAAATAATCCTAGTTTGTTTCAGCTTGGACAGGTTGGTCCCTCTAGCTGTATGCTCCAGGAGTCTCTGATACACTTCTTAACTTTGCTCCCATTATTTATGCGCGTGTGAGGAATTTATAATGACTGCAATAGCGTAACTTATACACATACAAATATTCGGTTAAACTTTTTATATCCTGGCTCCTCCCACTCAGTACAGCTGACTTGTCCTGACCCCTCAGTGCTTCTTCAATTTCCGGCAACAGTCTGGTGGCCAGTCATGCGTTGCTGCTTCCTTTCCAGGCTATCTCTCTCCCTCCATGTCCCTCTCTAGGGTAGGTGATTGTTACGCCGTTTAGGGTGTAATCCGTGCAAATAATATGTAAATGGTGTACCAAATTCAACTTCAAAATTACATAAAATAACTATTTCTGTTTCTATTTCTATTTCTGTTTTTATTCTTAAAATAAAGATCTTTCAAGAAAGAAAGGCAGTCGAAACACGATCCACCGTGAGATAGAACCAGTGAACATTTTGCACCCTTTTTCAATTTCATGTAATTTACAACTAACCTTGCAAAACAGCACTAAAATAATTAGCACAAAATTACCTGAAATGAAAAACAGCCATAAAATGTTCATTAGTGCTGTCTTACAATGTTGAACAGTGAGTTACGTGTAGAATACTTTTCTTTGTGTATCATTTTCTTAAACTACCGTGCTTTTGGCTTTTGCCCCTTTCTTTCAGTAAGTAACTGGTACATTGTGTCGTTACATGACTCATGACCACTGAACATTTTCACCCCAGTACATCAATGAATGGTCCTGATCAGATACCAGGCAGTGATAGTTACTATGACAAAAAAAGATGTATTGTTCCTTCTATATTTGGCGTCTTTTCTGCAAAATGCGCTATCCTATTTTGTAAACAAAGGATCACATCACGAAGTAAACATTAATATTGAGGGATATTTTTTTTCTATTCAATGATACAAATATTATGAAACTGATTTTCATCCAGACAGCGGTTAGCATTAAATCCAAATATGGCAATAGACACTTTAGTACAGTGTCCTCACGCGGGGATAATATCAGAGCGTGTTTAATCATGAAATCTGGAGTCTATGCTGTGACATGCATGGGAATAAGATGATGAAATATTATATGCAAAACAATGTGTTCTGCAATTAATCAATATACAAAAACTGTTCACAGCTATTGAGCACTCCGTTTACATCAAATTTTCATGATTTACATGCAGCCTGTTTTCTTCCGGTAAAGGAATAATAAGTGGTCGTGTTTTTATATGTGTGCAATTTCTGCACCTGTTTGTGCTTTTTGCGTTTTTTTTACACGCAGAGCTTTTGTCCTGCAAGGTAATTCAACTGGTGATAGGATCGTAGGGTGCTGTTGATTGGGATTATCCACCGTAATTATTGATCACTTTTCGTCACGTATCGTACAAGTTTCAATACTTATTCTTAAATACTGAAAAAATTTAAAAAGTAAAAAGTTAATAAAAAATTAATTTGACATAAAAATTTGTTGATTAATGATAAATAATTATTAGATAATTTTAAACAATTATGAAAAATAAAATAAAATCGCGGAAAACGAAAATTGAAATTAAATCTGACCATTTCAAAGGAATTAAAACTAAATTAAAAATTTTAAATTCAATTCAATTAATTTCAATGTCACGGCAGTTGTGAGTTTCGATATTATTACGCAAACAGTCAACCTCCCTTTCTATTTTCGGCTCACGATTTTCTTGGATACAACTTTCAGGAGGATAAATTTGGATTGTAACCAAGGTAGTTGATGCATATATTTTACATAAAAAATAAAGTATGATATATTTGGCTATGAAACATATAGTGGGAGTGCACACGAACTTCGTAGGATGTTTAAATCAGCCCTCCCTTCATCAATGAACGTTTTCACGGTACTTGGAGTAAAATTGATCAGTGACGCGTGACCGAGTCACGCACCTCGGCAAAGTCCGGCTGTACCGAGGGCCAATGATTAGTAAAGCCGAGGCCCGAGCATACGTCACGGTACAAGGTGTATCGTTAGTAGAGAGATCAAGTTACACGTTTTCTCGGTCCTGTATGTTTATCTTTTGAGCAGTAGCCTAGGAGATTTTAAAGTAATTTAGTGGTAATCTCAGATGTAGAAAAAAATGGCGTAAAATCAATGCAAAGCAAAGGGTACAGTAATTACTTCGTAGAATAGCACTGATCAATGAAGCATACTTTCTCAATCTGAGTATAGAGCTGGTGAAATTGACCAATGTTCGTTGACATGTATTGGGATGTAGAAATTCTAAAGTTATCTCTTCAAAATTTGTCTAATTTGTTTTAAACAACTAAGCGTACCACATTTTCAAATCCTTAATCTTTGACATGAGATGAATATCCTACAAACAATGGTGACACTGTTTTAAACAAAACGGATATTCTCTTTGCGTAACTGTGTCAAGGATTCTCCACAACATGACTGAATTTCCGTACATTTCATGCTGCCTTAATCAAGGTTATCCCAGAGTTAATGAGAGGGCATAGATAAATTGTCTTTTAGAACTATTAAATGCCCAAAAGACGTCTAACCCAAACTCTGGTCCAACTCGTTGATTGCTTGCATTACAATAGAGACAATCTACAGTGCGTACATTGCTTCCTGGTACCAATTTCACACCTTGCCATGGTAAGACTGCAGTTTACACAGACACTGCTGTACGTCTCTCTTCTGAAATGAAAATACGACAAACGTTAATCAATCTTAAACGTCTAACTTGAACTCACTATTTTCATAAGGTTTATGCACACCTTCACGGATGCTTGAACTCGATACATTTCCCTCTTTTCTCATTCACACTCGTTACAGGATTCAATACCAAATAAGTCGTGACCGTGCGGTTTGATTAAGGGAGTTGAACTATTTTTCATGCTTCACACTTGAGTGAGAAAAATAACAATTTTTTAACAATGTCTCACCGCATCTGTCTGCGAGGAAACCGGTGCCTTTAAGTAGACTATTAAGCAATGTGAAATTTTATTTTACCCAGCAGGTCTGGATTTCAGGATTTAGACTTCAATTATGGATGATGAGATTTTACGCTGTGTGTTTCTTTGGAGGTTTTTCCAATTTCCATTTTGACTTTGTCTTATTTGTCTAATAGTTGAATTTGTCTAATTTGTCTGATTCATCTTCTAATTGGAAAATGAAAAAGTGCCCAAATAAGTAGAATTACTATCATTAGTACATTAGAAGATGCACTTATATCAATAAGTAAGTTTACTGAAAATTGTTCAATTTTGATTACATTTATGAAAATGGTAAGGTCCAGTGCCATCTAATTAGGTGAATCAGACAAATTGAATAGAGTCCAAATTAAGAAAAACCTCTAGTAAAACAAATACGTCTACTGTATCCAAAATTAACAGGAAAGTCATATCATTTGGTAATCTTGGGAACAAACGAATTTCATGTAGTGCATTAGAGGTTTTCTTAATTCGAACAGAGTCTAATTTGTCTAATTAGAGGATTATAATTGACTATTTTCGGTAATGATACCCACATTAAGTATATACATTCAAAAGGTGTAATAATGGTAGTCTTACTAAAGTGGTTCAGTTCACATGGACTGAACAGAGCATTACTGAAATTACTACATTTAAATTTATTCTACAAAATTAGACTCGGTACGAATTAATCTAGATTGACATACATGAAAGGACAGTATGAAATTCTTCTGTTTTAAAAATCATAAATTTTTGCCTGTTCTCTAAACTTTCGTAACATTTGGTTTATGTTCAAAAACAGAATCATCAGTTCAGGGTGAAGTAAACAGATCCATATCTGCCGAAAGCGTTCATTTATCAAAAGGACAAAGACAACTTTATTTATTGCCCTTTATCATATATTCTGGTATTGGCATCATGCAAGACGTCTTTGTACTTCAAAGGGCGACCAGTTCTGTGCCCTTTTTTATCCGAGGAAGCACAGACGCAAAACAAAAATATTATGGGTAAAAGCGTAAAGTTATCATTCCATAAGAGTCAAAATAAATTCTAAGACAATAGATGTGTTGCAAGTGCAGTGACGAGTGCTGATCATATGATTATTGTTTTATGAAAATATTTAATGAAAATCCCATTGTTTTAGGTAACCCCGTCTACATCAGCTGACTTTGCGTGATACTTTGTACTGATGACTTTATGCGCAGCACAAAGACGTTCTTTTTTGTTTTGCGCAAGAAAAAGTTAGTGAATTTGTTAGTTGGTAAAGTTATGCCTATTCAGCTTGTTTCTTATTGCAAAGAAGTGTACAAATACAAAACTGACGTAAATAGTAACAATAGTAATAAATAACAAAAAGCAATGCTAAATTAGATTATTGTGTTTACCAAGTTAATTTTTGCAGATCATAAACATTTTATTAATTTGTGACCTGTCGAAACAAAAAGATTTCATACAGTGCTTTTGAGGCGCATAATAGTAAAATAGAGCAAAAATCTAATCTATCTAATTGAAAAAGATAGAAATGTACCAATTTATGAGATGACATTGTGTTCCATGCATGTAAATTAAACCATTTCTGGTAAAACTGCCATATCACATTGTTTGAATGTACTGAATCTTCGTGTCATTGCCAAAATTAGCCAATTTCAATTCTATCTAATTAGACAGACTAGACAAATTAGACAAAACGAGAGGAATTACCCGGGAAAGCCGGGTAGTCTATCACGTGGCCTATCACGTGGCCTATCACGTGACCTATCATGTAATCTATCACGTGACCTATCTGCACCTGACTTCACTTGGGGGGGTCCATCCCCATACCTCACCCCCAACACCTTGTCCTCACCTGGGGGGGGGGGGTCCATCCCCAACACCTCATCCTCACCTGGGGGGTCCATCCCCATACCTCATCCCCAACAC
>JBCAUI010506317.1:0-12909 GCA_038406195.1 Haplosyllis anthogorgicola | reverse complement strand
TGTGCCAATTCGGCAAAAAGGCATATAACACGACCGATTCCATAGGCTGCTTTAAAGCATTGCTTTAAATCAGCCAATAAGCACAATGGTTCTTAACACTGGCACGTTAAATGGAGGTTTCACGTAAAATAGAGGTTCCACTGTAGACGTTTTATTTTGTGGCATTATCACCCGAAATATCAACATTAACTTTAAACTACTAAATATTGATAATGTGGGAAAATCCCTTTTGGATCGTTAGGCGTACCTAACATTGTTCGGAAAGCAAACAAAAGACATACTACCTGTATGCACTTTATCAGTACCTGTGCTTGTCCTGGTGGGGGAGGTTCGCACAATACGGCAGCACCACCTGGTGGCTGAGGTTGGTGCGTCTGCACGACCGTTACAACTGTTGGTTGTGGAGCTTGCTGTGCAACCATAATACCTGCAACAGTGAAAACATAAACAGCTGCTTCCACTTAAAGTGTCAATGTCGAACGGAAATTGATAAACATTAGTTCTACAATGAGTAAATAAATCAGCTTTGAGCAGCGCCCTGATTTACACAACTCGAAATGTTCGTAACAAGCAGGTGTACCGTACAAAACAAGTAAAAAGCTATCTGACACACAAAACAGGCATCACTCACAGCAGATTCTACTGTACAAGTATAACAACTACGGCTGAGTAATAACAATACCTTCGGGTGTTGCGGTTGAGCCAATAGGAATATGAACGACTTTAGGCGGTTGTATACCCTGAACCTGTGGTGCTGTTGAAAGTGTTGATGGTGTGGGCGCAGGTTTGTCCCGCTCTTGTTTATCATTGTCTTTACTACCGGCTGCCTCGCCTCTCTTCTCCAGGTCCAGTTCTTCCGCCATCTCTTTCGCTTCTTTATCAGCCTTCTCTTTAGCATCTTTGACGTGCTGTGGCACTGTATGCGAAAAATTGACTCTTGTTAATTTTTTAAGTACAGTACATGTACTTCTGCACGGTCGGTGCCTTTTCATCAATGCTCGAAAAATTATGTTAGAAGTGTGAACGGCTGCCTGCTAATACCCACATGCATTTATGCTTTTATTGAGTGAAAGCAGGTAAAGATCCTTTGGTGACTCTGGGAATCATAGAACACAAGTTAGTATGCCAGTGACAGAATTACACTGGCTTTGAAACCCATTAGCAGTCACCCCAAGTCCAAAAGAGGGTACCAGTGGCCCCATAAAAATGGACATCGATCCATGTTTCAACGTGCTTAGCTCCAAGTTTATTGTAAACTTCTGTTTTGCACCAATATTTTAAATGTACACAAAATAGGAAGATGCCATGGGCAGATCTTTATACCTTTCATTCCCTGCATTTTGTAGAATTTCTCTAAGAAGCTTCCGTCATTACTGTAATTGTTTGCACCGAACTGCGGTTTTGCTTCCTCAGGCGGTGACGGCTCTTTCCGCTGTCGTTTAGAACTGTAGTCGTCTTTCCTGTACCCTGGTCTCTTACCAAACCTATAAACATGATAAATCATAAAACAATTTAGTATGTGAAATTGTCAGCACGTTTTCATACCTCTTAGCACTTGTGCAGTTACATTCCAACACCATTTCTTTAATGTTAGTCTCATTGGCTTAACATTACACCTTACTGCCAACTCCTTAACTGCGCAAAACGATAAGGGTTATGCAAACGAGCTCCATGTGAGCGAGAAACGGGCACCTGCCATTTACATTTAACATTAATTTAAATTAAGTCAGTGGTATCAAAAATATTGTGTATCACTATAACAATATGTTGTCTTTGAATCCCTCGTGAAGTGTTAGCATGTTCATACTTCTTGGTGTAGGCTCTTGCCGAGAATTAGTGAAAGTTGTGCTCCTAAAGATAGTAAAACATCCCCAATAAAATCCTGCCCTAATGTACTTACATTCTGTTACCAGAGAATAGGCTTTTCGTTTCTACTTTCTTCTCTTGTTTCGGTTTCATCTTGTTGAGCGCATCTTCATGCTGCTTCATCTTCTCTTGTAACATCTTCTGTTCTATCTCCTGTTTCTTCTGTTCGATCAATCGTTCTTGTGCACTCATCTGACGGAACCTACATACAAGAAGGGTTAGATGGGTAAACACATCGGTTAAATGAAAAGGGTATCGTTTATTACAGTGTCAACCGTATCAAAGTAGAGACAGGCTGAGTTGCCTTATGAGACACTGTCATATTATTGCGCGGTTTTGTTACCCCAATCAGAGGACTTGGGTGAACGTCACGTTTAAGCTCATAGATGCTTTTGGTTACTGGTCAATTATAGTCTGTCAGCACATGCGCGATAGACTAACAATTGCTCTGAATGAAACCTGTGGCTTTGGCTCTGCTATACATGTATTTTGGTGACAAATGGCAGGTGGTCTTAAAAACTGGTGGTCGTGAAATACAGGTTTTACTGCACAGTAGAACTTGTCTTGAGCGACACCTATCTTACGATACTTTTGACTGTGTGCAACATTGTTAAAAAAGGTTCAATAACAATATCTTGGGCGACACCCTGCCTTTTACGACACTTTTTGAAGGAAAAAGTCAGTGTCGCTCAAGACAAGTTCTACTGTAGTTCTGGTCAAAGAAAATGTACGTGTTTAGGTTTTTTTTTTTTTAATTGTTTCGATTACATTTCCCGTCGCACTTTGAAATTGGGATTTCAAAAAAAAGAAAAGAAAAAAAAAAAAAAAAAAAAGAAAAAAAAAAAAGAAAAGAAAAGAAAGAAAAACTCATGTGGCATTTGAAACATGCAGCACATGGCAAAATATAGCTCCATTAGTTGCATCGACAAATTTCGTCACAAGTCGATCAAATTTGTTATTGACATTTATGAATAGTTTTGGTCTTTTAGAGATGAAGTTTAAAAGTTTATTTTAATTTCTTTCCCGATCGCCGCACTTTGAAAATCCGGCCAGTGCAATGTCCTTACCTGTCCTGAAGGTTGGAGCCGCCCGGACCCTGGCGCTGCTGGTTCTGTGAGGCTGACGGTCCATACGCTCCCAGGCTCGTGTTCTTGTTTTTAAACGACATGATGACAAAATGTGCGCGTTACGTCTAAATCTGTAAGCACGTTAGGCACGTTACACAAGGTATGGGTTATCGTCCAGACGTTACAGTGAGCTTCCTACTGAATGAATATGAAAATGAAACTAGCAAAGGGCCTTCAGCTTGAAAACTCACGGTAAACATTAAAGCAGAAACCTTGAGCTAACGAAAAATATTTTGTTACGTTGCCACACCAACTTGGCAAGGTGTAAAACTGGGACAGGTTTTAGTGTATTGTCCCAGAGTGGGATGTAGACTGCTCCTGTTCCTATCACTTCAAGGTGATGGCTCACACCAAGGTTGGATGAGTTCTGCTCGGGTTAAAGCTTGTAAACTGTCTTTGATTAGAAGTACATGTATTGCACATAAAGTGCAAGAATTTTAACGAAATAAAGAAACTTATCTGTCCAATGGCCGCGTATCTATAAAACTTTCACACTAATCCACTGCACACACAACACTTCTCCCCATCCTTCTACCTCATCCCCACCATACTACCCTCTTATCTTCCATCTTACCCAATTAACTCCGACTGATAATGATTATCAACAGATCTCGGCAATGATCTAAACCACGTTGCAACAAGTCTGAAATAATTTTATGGGCATAACTGACTTTGGAGGCTTTATATTTACAAAGAAAAACTGCCTACCTTTAGCTAGTAAATGTTACATTTTATCTAACATATTTTTGAATTCCAAAATTGCATAAAACATGTAATTTTACACAAAACTTCACAACTTTTCAAATCGCCAAAACTTCAGAAGCCATTTTACTCGGTTCTCCTGACGTTAAACACGGTTTCTCTATTTAAATTTTATTGCGCAGTTCCTAACTAAATCTCGGATCTTTACGGATTAACATCGTGCCTACTCAACAGGTTAAAATACGGATTCAACAGAAGTCTTTTTGTCGCCGTTAAAGTTGTTGATGACCAGTTGTTTGCAAGATATTTTACGTCAAAGATTTTATTGTGAAAAATAAAATTTCAAACATTACTTTTTCACCCCAAAATCGGCATCTTCTTGGAAGGGAGCCAGTGAGTGTATGAAGTGGCCAAAACGTTTTCAAGATCAAATTTTTAAACTGAAAAACAGAGATTCGATCACCTGTTTCATCGTTTTTCCATTTTTCTAACTTTGAACAGACACAAAATGTAAATCAGAAATCTGGTCATCAATTTCATAATTTTTCATTTTTATGTTTTCAAGTTTTATAGATACATTTCATGTCTTAAAATGAATAAAAACTAATACAAAATGGAAAAACAAAGACTTCATTCATCATTTTTGGTTCCATTGAATAGATGTAATGAGACATATGATAAAACGGGGTATCCATTTTGTGCCATTTAAAAGTTTTGTAAAAAAAACCCAAGAAAATGATGAAACAGATGATCAAATCCCCATTTTTCCATTTTCAGTTCAGAAAATAAACTTGAAAACATTTTGGCCACTTCATACTAGGACCAGAGCCCTGGTTAAAGGTGCATGCAATTTTGACAACAGCAAACATTTAGAAAAGATTTATGAATTTATCTATATGACCATGAAATATGTACACATTTGAGTTCTGTAATAATTTATACGAGAATAAAGAACAATTATAAATGAAATTACCCATTGCTCCAGTGGAACTGTTTTGAACACCTTGTGCATTCACTAAATGTACCATATTATTCAACTTACCATCTTGTTAACAGTCTCACTGGTCTGTGTATGAAGTGGCCAAAATGTTTTCAAGTTTTATTTTCTGAACTGAAAACGGAAAAACGGGGATTCAATCATCTGTTTCGTCATTTTCCCATTTTTTACATAACTTCTAAATGACTCAAAATGGAAAATGGAGATTACATAACCCATTTCATAATTTTTCTGTTTACCTCTATTCCATGGAACTAAAAATAATGAATGAAGTCTTTGTTTTTCTGTTTTGTATATATTAGTTTTTATTCATTTTAAGACATGAAATGTATCTATAAAACTTGAAAACATAAAAATGAAAAATGATGAAATTGGTGGTCAAATCTCCAATTTACGTTTTGTGTCTTTTCAAAGTTAGAAAAACAGAAAAACAATGAAATGGGTGATCGAATTTCTGTTTTTCAGTTTAAAAGTTAGATCTTAAAAACGTTTTGGCCACTTCATACACTGACTCTCACGGGGGACACTTTGAATCTCCAAAAGATGAAAAATGCATCATGCCATTTGTGAAATGGAACATGCCAATCAGTTTTCAATTTCATATTCTGTATTGCAAGTTAAATTTTGTTCACAGTTGATTTTGTCTGAAATTCTATCGTTGATGCTTCTAAATTGTAACATAAATAAACTGCAATTCGGCAAATTTTCAATGACGTGCAAAAGTCGTCAGTTGTCCATGTTTTCTGATTTATACGGCTTTTCAACCAGTGCTAAGTTACATGAATAAGGCATAAGGCATACAAGTAGAATTTTCACTCCCTTTGAGCGACCATACTTTTGAAGGGCCATTCCGACTTAACGGCCACATTTATCATTCAAAGATTTTATTAAAATACAAAAGGAATGGCCTCCACATGTAGGATTATTTTCTGTCAAAAAAAAAAAAAAAAATCCAAAAAAGAAATCAGTTTAATAAAAGTAAATTAATTAATGAAAATAGTGGTTACTCAAGAGGAGTTGTACTGTACAAATATAAGAATCCCCCTACATTTGACTACATATCACTTGCTGGTTGTTCTATAATAAATGTCTCAACAACGTTCTCCTCGCCCGATTGTTCTGTGATAGTCTCCGCTGCACCTGGCCACTGTCCCTGCAGAAGTGTAATATTTGACCCGTCGTTCGTTGTCACCACCCTTCCAGGCGGGAGCTCCACCACTCCCGGGGGAAGGCTCACCACTCCGCCGGGAAGACTCACCACCCCGCCCGGGGGCAGGCTCAGGTCGATGTGCTGCTGTTCCTCCGTCGGGTTACCGTCCGGGTCCACGCGTTGTACTATTATCTGCGTTACCGTTCTCTCCTGCGCTGCCGCCGCTTCACTCGCCGCGGCTAATCCTGCGAGACCCTAAAATTCGTGATTTAAATTTGTTAATGCAAGCTGTCATGCGGTCGTTCAAATCCTGCCTGATGCATGTGAGAGGAGCCCAGCTAGCCATGCCATATACATACTTATACAGTGTCCACCAGACCACTGTATCACTGCACACAAGCAAGTAAAGAGTGCAGGCGAGAGATCCACCCTGGATTTAAAACCCATGGGGTCGTTCACACGAAGTCCAAAACAGGGGTAATCAGTGGCCCCACAAATGGACCCTGGTCCAACAAAAACTTTAAAAAAAGAGTTGTCATGCGAGATTTATCTGCACTTTATCTGTTTGATTGAGCTCCTCATTCAACTTTCAAATGAAACAGGTACATGTGCATTCTTCACCCTCAGCAAATTACAGTAAAACTTGCTTATATTTCATGTTTATTTACTGCCACTAAATTGGGTCATTTACAGACATTCTGCAGTTATTTCCCGTGATCATCTACAAAAGCTTCATCACCCTGAATATACCGTATCATTGTCCTGGTGGTATATTACATGTACCTACTTGAGCTTCACTGTAGAGATATGTATTCGCAAATAGCATTTGAATCCTATCCTCTCCACTTGCAACTGAACTCTTGCTGATCACTCCGAAAACTGAAGTGTTGTGTGACGCATAGGCTTTGATCAGTAAACATCGGAAAATAATTTTACCTGAAATTCGTTTGGATCAACATGAGTCACGACGGACATCTCGCCTTCCTCACCCTGAACCACAATAGCACCTACAATGTAGAGATTCGTCTTGTCGTTAGAGCGGTGTTTGTTCTCCAGATGTGGATGATATTGGTGCGGGTGGTACCAGAGAAACCGCACAGGTTACACTGCCAGGACTTGAGACCCATTAATGCTTAGTACCATTATTTCTATCATAGGGCACATTACATAATATGTGATACAATGATATAAAAAAATATACGTATAAACATGTACAGTAGAACCTGTCTTGAGCGGCACCCTACTTTGTGACGACTAGAATGCCATGAAAAATAGCATTCATAGTAGGGCAAAACTGATGTAAAAGCAAAATGTCGCCCAAGACAGGGGCTGCTACTGTATACTTCACAAGAATTAAAATTATTTCTCTGTGCTTCTTTTATGAAAATGTAGTAAGAGTTTCGGCACAACATTTATTTTAGTACTACAATGTAAAAGTGCAGAAATTTGGGCAAAATTTGTTCCCACTTAAAACATAGCAAAACTGAGCATGACAATTCAAGTTCCCAATTTCTAATTTTAAGGGGTGGCAGGGCACACATATCACATGGTTATACCTGTTTCATCCGTCGAACTTTCGACAGCCTCTATTACTTCATAAACAATATTCGCCTGAGAGCTTGCATCATGCGGAATCTTGAAATCGTCAAAATTCAGCTGTAGTTTGGTCGGCAGGTTCACCGCATTCGTCTTGTCATTTGAGCGGTGTTTGTTTTCCAGATGTCGGATGATCTTGGCGCGGGTGGTCCCAGAGAAACCGCACAGCTTACACTGCCACGACTTGAGACCCAAGTGCGACATCATGTGTGCTTTGAAGGCAGAGGAATGGCATGAAGAATACTGACATCTGCAAAATGAAATGAATTGTTTATAATGTGGATGCTGTATGTGTATGCACATAATTTATTTTCTCTTTCACCAATATTTTATTTTCATGTGTGTAACACAGAGGTGTCATAACAAAACCTACGGCTATTTATCAAATTTTGCACACTATGTTACTTTGACCATTACCATTTAATAAAAGAAAAGAAAGTTATGCAAACATACCTGTCACAGAAATAAATTTTCTCATGAGTATGAATGCGCATATGCTTGATGACGTCATTCTTGGTGACTCCCTTGTAGGAACACTGACCTAAAACACAGATTTAAACGTTTCATTTGATTTTGTTTATTTCATCAAGATAACTATTGCACGATTCTATTGATACAAATCAGAGTGATCAATGGTAAGGATTACAACCGACTGATACAGTAACAAATGTTTCATTTTCAATGAGCATTTCAGCACGTTTTTATAACCCTTAACGTGTGTGCAGTTACAGTCCAACGCTACTTCTTTAGCGTTGGACTTATAGGCTTAACATGACAGCTGTACGGTTGCTGCATTAAGGATGGTGTGTTCAGGTTTATGAAAATGCGCTGCTTAAATTCATTTGATTTTAACATAAAAACTAACTACATCTGTAGTCCTTTACGCCCTGATGGTATTTTCTGTGTTTACAGAAGCTTCCTGAGTCTGACGTGGCATACGGACACTCCGCGCACTGATACCGGTTTCCCTCCTCGTGCTTACTTCGTCGATGCTGCTCTAGCGCCCATTTGTAGTATGTTTCAAAGTCACAGCCATCCGCCGTACACTTCAACTTATCTCCTGTATCATGAGAAACATACAGTCAAGTACATTTCCAACACAGTGGTGTACTGGCGTAGGTTCAATATGTAAAAATCTTGACTTTTTTCACGACAATTTGAGAAGAGGCATTTGAATCATATTTCAGTGCCATTGTCTAACTGTAAGTAATACAATATTGAGTTGGTAGAGCCTGTGATGTCAACTTTTACATTATTATTCATAAAGCCTACATAGTTACGAGAGGTAAAATACAGTAGAACTTGTCTTGAGCGACACCTGTCTTGAACGAAATATCTTTTTACGACACTTTTTTTTGCATACAGCCTTGTTAAAACATGTTTAAATGGCCTTGTCTTGGGCGACACCCTGCCTTTTATGACACTTTTTGGAGTGAAAAGTTCAGTGTCGCTCAAGAAAAGTTCTACTGTAGAAAGACTGGTGGTTTCTTACCGGTGTGTTTGCGCATGTGCTCTTTGAGCGCTTTCTTCTGTCGACCTGCCCAATCACATTCTGTACATTTATACGGAGTTTCTCCTGCAAATAGTGAAAAATATTCTGTATGAAAAACTGAAAACTATCTTTCCTGGACGACCAAATTTTACATGAAACAGTCCCAATTTTAGTGACTATTCATAAATGTATTACATGGTTTAGAGGAGACGGTTTCATGAATTAATAAGTTCTAAAACCTTTATTTATTGATAAACATAAACATTTGAATTTTCATTTAATACATGCGCGAAACACTGAAAATGACATGGGTCGGATTCGTAAACATAGGCATTTGAACACCCATTTAATACATGAGTGAAATGATGACAACATGGGACGGAGTCCACACTCTCACTGGAAAACACATGTACGGCATATCAACTTCACGTTGCACTACCGTTTATCTCACGAAATTTCTTCAGTTCTGTGTTAAACAAGTTTGTGTACAGTAGAATCTGCATTGGGCGAACTGCCCATAATTCACGGAAAAAGTATGTGAATGACAGTAGGTTCGCCCAATGGAGAACAAAATGCTACATTAAAATTGTATTGGTGATTGTGAAAAAGTACAGATGACAGTAGTTCGCCCAATGGCTAGTACGCCCAATACAGATTTTACTGTATTTAATTAATTTACCTGTGTGGATGTATCTGTGCTTCTTGAGATCAATGCCGGTGGAGAACTTGTGTGAGCAGTACTCGCACATGAAGGGTTTGACGTGCGCATTGCGGTGCAGCCGCATCACACCTTTGTTCGGATGTGTGTACTCACACTTGTCACACGTCCACACCTTACCGTTATCGTGAGCCTGTGGAACAGAGGATTAAATGGGCTACAGATTAACTTAAATACAGATACATGGTCTATTCGAAACTTACGAAAGAATGCTCCATGAAGATAATACAGCATGTGCACAAACAGTACAGTAGAACCTGCTTTGAGGGGTCACCCTTATTTACAACGTAAATTGACCGTAAATGACAGGTGGCCTCACAAAGCAGTGATAATTTTCATGAGTTATCTATGAGAATAAAAACAAACCCACATACTGGCCGTAAATGCCACTTGGCCGCACAAAGCAGTGGCTTGTTAAAACAAGTTCTACTGTACATGTTGGGTGATTTTGTCCGACAACAATGCTCATTTTTTTTCTTGCAATTTGTAAATATTATCACATTCAAAAATTCTAAGCCTTGAAGTTGAGGTGATTTTCCTAGTTTGACGTTGGCAAATTCAAAACGATGACTCACAAATGTGGAAATATAGTGGGGATGTAGCTAGAGCACATATTTGCGAAATTTAAGTTGTGTGGCTATTTGTATGTAAATTTCATTGGAAGGGTATTCTGAGCTGCAAAATGCACACACATCCTTATAGAAATGTAAAGACTTTTGCAAGACTCAAGTTCATCACTTATTTTTTTTCCAATTGCCAATGCTAATGCAGTGTGATTCAAATGATGGCCTTACCCTTGTCATATGATGCTCGAAGAAACCAACATGCCGAGTAGAATAAACACACACAGGACAGTGGTAGTGCCACTGCTCTTCTGGACTGCCCTCTTCATTAGCAGTCGACACAGACTTAGATGTTACTTTCTTTTTAACATGTTTCCTTTTCAGCGACATCCTTCTATTTGTTTGGTTTTCTTTTTCTTTGCCATCATCTTCATCACTGTCTTTGTTTGCATCTTCATTTTCCACATTTTCAGCATCCTCACCTTGTGCTTTAACTTCCTGAGACGTATCTTCCTGCTGTTCCTCTTTAATTTTTTCCACACCAGTTTTATCAGACTTCTTTTTCTTTGTAACGATCCGGTAATACTGCTTGTACTTTTCGGCTAATTCCTCCTTCTGTTCTTTCGTCAAAACATTTGGCTTCTTCACCTCGATTTCTCCATCAAATATTTCTTTTATTAGAGTGTCAGGTTCATCTTTAATTATCACATCTTCAGCTTTAATTTTCACAAGTCTTCTGGTCCTAATTTCAACTCCGCTTTCTGTCTGACTTTCACTTCTAATTTGTACACTATCTGGTACATTTTCTGGGACCCCAATAATCTCATCATTAATGTCTTTAGAAAAAGACACATCTTGGTCTGCATCAGTATATGGTTGCTCAAGTTCTTTATCTTGAGTTGGATCCATCACATGATCTAGTTCTAATTCAATTTTCTCCTCTGGACGAGATTTTGCTACCTCACTGTCTTCATCTGTGATACATTTTTCATACTCTGTACGTTCTTCCTCAGTGTCTTTGTCTTTTTTACTTGATTTGGCTCGTAAAGTTTTGAGATCAGGTTCAGTATTAGGCACATCTTCAATTTCTTCAGGTTCTTTTTTTATCGTCAACTCATGTGCGAAGTCCTTGTACTTTACCGGCATGTTTCTAACTCTGCCGGATGACCTTCTGCCGGTTGGTGAGTCAGTTAGAGATGTAGAGTTGGCCGTAACATCCTGCAGAAACCTTTTCACGCGTTCTTTCTTTTCCATCAGTTTTTTAACCTGATTTTGTTTTGCTTTTTTCTTGGAGGGAGTTTCATTCTCTTCTATAACTAGACCCCTACGCCGTTTACTTGATCTAACAGGGGTTATCTTTGGTTCTTCACTGTCCTGTTGCAAAACATGACTAACATGTTGCTTTCTTTCACAGGCAAACAGTTCGCAGTCGGAGCTGGCTACTTTACCATCGCACTTCAGCAACTTGTGGGCAACAAGAACGTCCAACTCCTCGAACAAACCTTTACACTTTCTGCAGCAGTAATACCGGCAATCTCCGTCCTCTGAAATATGGAAACAAAAATCTACATTAATATCACATATCGTAATCTTGTGTGGGCCATTCTCAGCACGCAGTATTCTTTGTTTCATTGCTTACGACATGGAGTTTTACATCTTGGTTTACAGTTTGAACGTTGTGCATGGTTGATAACACAAGTAAATAGTGTAGTTTATACCAAATCTGGTTGCAAATTTTAATTGCAAATAACAATTGAGAAGCTACCTTTTAATAAATATATTCATTTGGGAAAGATTTTAGGTGATAATTTTTCAATTTGTTAAACATAAAATTCATTTATTTAATGAAATTCATTACGTAAAATGGAATTCATTACATGTACATGTGAATGTCATTCCTTACTGTCTACTGTCAACTGGCATTTCAGTTCAATGTCATTGTTCCGCCTCAATTATCTGAACTTTTACTTAAGTTTTAAAGTACTGTATTCCAATTTATCTCGTTTTCCTTGTCACAACAATAAAATTTCAAGTGACTTTTTAAAACATATTAGACAACAGTAAATTGAGGCTTACCCATTGTTGTTCGAACTGTCCTTTAATTACATATCTTGATTTAGGAATCAGGAGTCATGAAATAATATTAACATCACGTTATTTCGATGAATACTGATAGATAACGGACATCTCAAGAAGGAAAACAAGACAAATGCTAAAAATAAACTTGGATGACTCTCCACTTTAGAATCGAAGGGATTTTATTACGCACCCAATGGTTTCCGATAGAAGTGCGGTAGTGAAATTACCGGAATTTTCCAAAGGGAGAAGACAAAAATATCTTCATAATACAGTGGTCCCCGCTTATATAATCTAGATATCTCGTTTATACCAATATAATCCTTTGTCGTCAGTCAAATTAAGTTATGTGATTATTTTCCCCGCTTATATCGATACAATTTCATGTAGCCAAATATTTCCATATAACTGGGACCACTGTACATGTTGCAGCAGAACTTCTTGTGAAGGGATATCATCTTAACATCGCAATCACATACACAGTAAAATTCCGCAACTCATCTTGTAACCATCGTAATACAGTTGTCCCCGGATATACACTCCTGCCCGCTTATATCGATATCCCGCTTATATCGATATTTTTTTCCGCGCCAAATTTCTTCCATTGACCCCAATGTTAATT